>VOPJ01001876.1:0-99383 GCA_014673585.1 Semibalanus balanoides | reverse complement strand
ATACTTTTTTTAGGTAGATGGGGTGGACTGGAGGGTGAGACTGGTGGGATTGGGGGGGATATGTGCAACTTCGTATGGGCCCTGGAGGCTCTTTGTTGCACTCTTCTTTTATGTCTGTATGTCTTTATGTCTTAATTCAACATAATTTCGATTATAGTCGAAAAATTTCGTCACTTCGCTATTATACGACTGTAGCTTTTGTGCGTTGACGGAAATAGATGGGCGATCGAAATATCTGCTCGTCCGTTTGCATAACTGTCACTGCGATTCATTTCACCCAATGCCGATCTGTTTTGAAGATTATTGAAAGTTTTGCTCAATGACGAGTTGTTGTGGAATGCCGACTAATAGTTATGGTGAATAGTGAATGTTCATGGTGAAACGGCAAGAAGTGGTGCCCTCTATATGCAGAGTGTTAAAAACAGTTTTACCCATTGGTCAAATGCGATTGCAAAAAGGTGTATTAGCTTATTTCTAGTGCTAAAAGTTTGATATGAGACAAAAAAGTTAACATAGGCAGTATCTACCGTGTACAAAAACGGACCGCATACGTGCAAACCAGACTTGTGCCTGGATCCCGAAGTTGGATCTGGGATCCCAATGGATCCCTCAGTATAAAATGCATGATGATCTTGGATCTCAGTTGATCCCTCAACATAAAGTGCATGAGGATCTGGGATACTTCTGGATCCCTCGGCGTGAAATGCTTCAGAATCTTGAATCTCAATGGATCTTTAACTAAAAACGAGCCTTAGATCTTGAAACAAATGATGCAGGGACTGAAATCAAAATTTGTGGTCTCTTTTTTGCGTCTGTACCTACTATGTAGATAATGTATACATGCAAATTACCTTGTAAGTTGTACCTAGTGGCAAACATAGATATTGTGATTAATTTGTCAATAGGATAAAATTAGCAAGAAGGTAGGTACTCACCAGTCTGCCTGGATCCCATAGTTGGATCTGGAATCCCAGTGGATCCTAGCCATAAAATATACTAGGGTCTTGGATCTTTGTGGATCCCTCGGCTTATTGTGTACGTGGATCTGGTGTCTCATGTGGATCCCGGGACACATGACACAAATATACAGAGATCCACTCGATACCGGATCCAGGCAAATGTCTGGTGCAAACAGATATTTGTCAAAGGAATTTCAGTTTATTTTTTTGAACTGCTGCGACATCTTGATGTTCTACGATTGTTCAAACATTTATCGTTTTCCCACAAAAAATGGCATCACATGACGTCAATAAAACGTTCTTATTTTCCAAAGAACTAAATCGATGTCATTGACATTTGGTAAGAACACGCACAATTAATGCAGGATAATGTACTGAAAGGTTACAGTTGAAATCCATCATAGTGATCATGTTATTGAGGAAATCCGGGAGAGGGCAAACGCGCGGGAGGCATAGGACTTGTATCAGCCGTTTTCACGAAGTATTCATTTTTACCCGGTAGTACCCAGTACACCTTTTTGCACTCGGATTTGACCATTCAGCATAATTGTTTGAACGGCAATTTCAACAATCATCATTAGACAAAGCAGATCGGCTGCTGGCGACCGGAAATTTAAACAGATGAGCAAAACTATTTGAACACTTGTGCACTAGAATTAACTCATTCTGCCAGACATATTTGATAAATTCAACAGTGATTTTTGATTATGGTACGATAAAATTATTCATCATTCACTATTATACGAGTGTAGCTTTCGTGCCGTTAGTACTGGAATAGATGGGTAAATCAAAATATCTGCCTCGTCCGTCTGTATACCACTGTCAATGCGATTTCATTTCACCAAATGCCGAGTCTGTTTGAAGATTTATTGAAAAGTTTTGCTGCAATGACGATGTTGGATTATGGAGAAAGGCGCCTACTAATAGTTTTCGGTTACGATAAGTGAATTATCGTAATGGTGGAAACGCAAGAAGTGGTGCCCTCTATATGCAGAGCGTTATACCACGCAGTGATTATGTTGCACCATATGTCAAAGTGCTGATCGAATAAAGGCCTGTAGGTACCCACGGTATACCTATTATCTATAGCGCTTTGGGGTAATTTGAAGTCTAGGAACACACGGCTTTTCCCAGATATTTGGTATCAATTGAACTTATAATGAATTCTCAATGTCATTGTACAATTATCTGCCCTTACATATGCCACAAATTTCCCGCTCAGTTTTCTCTTTGTTATAATCAAATTCATGCAAATATTCCTGGGTACTACCGATACTACCCGGTTGTACCCGGTAGTACCCGGTAAATTTGTTCATAAGAAATTTGATTATACAAAGAAAACTAACGGGCAATTTCGCTATTGTGAAGCAGATAGTTGCAGGGGACGGCCAGGAAGTATGTTCAATGTTTGGGGGGCAGGATTTAGCACCTGCGCAACGAGTACTCAGCCTGGAAATCCTGCTCACTTACAGAATTCTGGCCCGCATTGAACGCACTAAGTCACTTTGGTTGTAGGTATTAACCTATCTTTACGCCACTCTAATACTCGTCCACTACAGGTATTTTGATACCTTAATTTGACTGACAATAGACTCGGCTATCATACTGCTATACCTGATTTTTTTTAAATTTATGATGAAATTTAAAAAAAAAAATCATATTTTTAGAAATTCTCAGATGCTAAAACATGAATACATGTCATAGAAACATGTCAGAAAGTAACGCAATAATAACGAAACTTTACGAGATTGTGACGTGTGAAAAATTGTGAAGTTGATACCCATTAAAAACTGACATGACAATTATGAACCCTCCAAAGACAAAATGCGACCACTTTCGGACGGCATTACTACCGTGGATATAAATGCATTTTTTTGCCTTTTTGCTTTATACTACTTTGAAGATATTTGAAAACTGATAATCCGTTTAACTTTTTTCAGCGCTCCTAGAGCAAAAAAATACCCAATATAACTGTAATACAACGCCTAATCTGACGTAATCAGCAGGTTGACCTCTATGACTGATGACTTTGACGCTTGATTTAAGATCATTCGCAGATCATTTGAGTCTAGCGTGATACTTATACAAAGCTACCAGAAGTACTTACAAGTGTCAGTACATAAATCTAGGTACCGATTTTGTTTGGAACTGCTTGCGTTTAACCCGCGCCGTGCCGGTGCTCGGCGCCACCTTCCGCTGTGGCCAGGGGAAGAGGAACACCAATATCAAAAAATCGTCAAAAAGTAATTTGGAAACTATTACCCGTCATTTATTTAACATGTCCAATATTCGAGGTCACCAGAGTATCAAAGTCAGATTTTCCCACTTTCAGGTTTTGCTCCAAGTAATCCCCAAATAGTACATCGCGAACTATGATAGCTTACGTACAAACGAAAAGCGGACTGAAAGTCTTGAAAAATGCAATCGCCAACGCTGTCCCTCCAATTGTATAGCTCCTAGGAATGAAACGGAAAGCTATTGAAAACGCTCTTGAAAAATGCAATCGCCAACCCGTGTCCCCAATTTTGTTTCAGGGTAATAGGTTTTAGGCTCATGAGACATCAAAGGTCAAAAGGTTATTTGAGACACGTCTCCATATACTGATTTGTTGACTTGCACGTTTGGTGGCGGTTTCACTCTCTTTAAATGGATTTTATCGAGAGTTATGACAACGTTTTATTTTGTTGGTGACCCCCTCGGAATGACCTCGGCTGACCCTGTAGAGGTCACTGTAACAAAATTGCACCTGGTTCTCTCAGGGTAATGGTCGATGATAACATGTTCAGAAAGGATTGGTCTGCTATCTGGCGGTATTCCCTCAGAATCATGGGCGGCGAAAGGGTGCGGGCCCGGGGCACCGTGCCTTATAATTGTTTGTAAGGGGGCAACCCATAGTATACTGAAATGTTCCTCTTAAATTTGCTATGGCATTATGTTACAGATTTAGGTCTTATTATCAAAATTTATGGAAACATTTTGTATAATGTCCGTGAATATTTTACGGGCGTGATAAATCCTCGTGAAAAAACAATAACAAATTGAAAAAATGTGGAAAATCTAGTGTTTGGAAGGTCAGTGGCCAGAAGAAACGTGTGAAAAAAAGGAAATATATTTTTTGCTACAATAGCTTTATCAGATTTGTGAAACTTTGAGTTTTAGCCCCCAATTCAATTTGGTGCTTTTTTTCGTTCAAATTGACCCCAATTTGGTGTGAAGATATTTTAAATCGAGACACAAATATGCATAGGTGGTAAAAAATAGCATCGTCATTGCAATAGTTTCTGTAATCAGAAGTGTAAAACTCTAAAAATTGCTGAAGTCATAAGTTTACATATGGGGTTTTAGAACTGGGCGCGGATCCAGAGGGGGGGGCTGCAGAGAGGGGCGCCGCCTCCCCAGGCGCCGCGGGTCGCGGGGCCGGGCCGTGTTTTGGACTCCCACCTCCGCGGCTTGGGGAGGAACAAAAGCACGTCTCGACCCCGCGACCCGGCGCCTTGGTGGAGGCGGCGCCCCTCTACAGCCCCCCTCCCCCTCTGGATCCGCAAGTGGGTTTGATCATTTGAAACTAATGTGTTTGTTGACGTTCTACGGTACTGGTAATATTCTAAACTCAATTTTCTGAGTTTCACCAAATTCAGTTCAACTATCCTTTAAATGGCTAAACAGCCTCAAATTCGACTGGAAAGCAATCATAACTAGATCCCAACCCATAAATTCCAAACATTTAATAATGAAAATGTACTTTTTATCCTCCACATTGATGTGATTACTCTTCAACGATCTTGTTCATCAGAAAACTGTAAACAGAAGAAAAAAATCGATCCTCAGTAAAGTTGGGGGGGGCGACGCCCCCCCGCGAAAAATGTTTGGGGGGCCGCTGCCCCCTCTGCCCCCCCCCGGTTCCTGCGTCCTTGGATAGTTTTGTACATACATGAATTGAATTCATAAAAGTTTCAAATGAATACCAGAAATATGTGGGAAAAGCCGTGTTCCTGACTCAATTAACCCAAAACGTCAATGAATGATTTACCGGGTACTACCGGGTACTACCGGGTACTACCGGGTACTACCGGGTAAAAATAATCCTTCGTGAAAACGGCTATTGAATGCCCCAGTGTTCCTGTGGCAGGGGTAATTTTTCCCTAATGCCCCTCCCCCATGGATCCGCCAGTGTCCATAGTCATGAGGTGCGGCAATGTTGTGATGGAAAAATGGCAGTGTCGCGGGAAAATAAAGCATTATTGTAACACAATCAAACCATTTTGATATTGCTATTATTTGGGGCACCCTGGCCTCCACGCTTTTGAAAGCGCCCTCCATGGGTTTTTGGGTATCCTCAGTAAGTTTGATGTCATCCTCCTCAGATTCGGGGTGCACCTCATTGCTTTTGAGGGTGCACTTCCTGAGATTTGGGCGCCCTTCTGAAGTTGTTGGTGCTTTCCGGGCATCGGGACTCTCTTTCTGGAATTTGGAGCGCCCGCAATGAGGTTGGGGGACGCTCTTCATGGATTTGGGGCGCCCTCCATGGGATTGGGGCGCGCTCTACGAGAACGGGGTGCCCTCAATTAATTTTGGGGCGCATCCTCCAATTAGGGGCGCCCTCTTCAGATTCGGTGCACATGTCTAATTGCGTTCGAGGGCGCGCTTCCAAGTTTCGAGGACGCCCTTCCCTAGTTCTGAAGTTCAGCATGCTGTTTGGGCATCGGGGAGTACTTCCCGGAATAGGTGGAGCTCCCCATGGGTTTGAGGGCGCCCTCCATGAGTTGAGTGAGGGGCGCACTCTATTGGTTTGGGTGCGCCCTCCATAGGTATACGAAGCTTTCAGTCATACGAAGTTTTCAGCTTGCGCCTTCATCAGCCATGGCTGATGAAGTCGCAAGCCGAAAGCTCCGTATCTCGTGTTTTATTTAACTAAATCATCTTGTTTGGCATAATGTAAGGTTAGAAATTTTGATGTTATCTTATCGTTTAAACACGTTTCAATGTTTATCAAACGCAAATGTTATCGTTTGCTGGCAAGCGTCTTGTCAGTGACAAATCAGTGGCACAACACACACTAGGTCATGATCAGCTGTGGTTACGGTGCCGAGGGTTTGGTGTGGGACCGGCAAACCTAAGAATACACCTTTTCTGAATGCGAATCGGCGTCTGTTCAGCTCAATTCGGCATATCTCATTTAAACCGACAGCAGACATGACTGTTCTGACATAATGCATCTCAACATCGGGTAACACACTCCCGCGGCAAAGGGCATTACAAATTGACAGTGCACGGTGCACTGTCAATTTGTAATGCCTTTGCCGTGGGAGTATGTTACGCCGATGTGAGATGCATATATGCCAAACAGTACGTCTGCTGTCGTTTTAAATTAGAAATGCCGAATTAAACTGAACAGATGCCGCCTCCCATTAAGAAAAGGTGTAAGTTGTTATCATACCCCACAGTCAAACAATGACGCTGGAGATGAAACTGACACGCTGGCTTATGCCATCTGGCGTACTACAAACACATAAAATCGACAAGAATGCTCGCGGACGATCGTTTTATCGCGGCGTGCTCCGGCTGGACAACTAGCTGCACATACCTTGAAGGCAGCTGGCGGCTTGGGACGTCCTGCAGCGTCGTCCCGCACGCTGGCGTGGCTGTGCGCAGGCTGAAGTCCGTCAGGCTGACACGTGGCATGACTGTGGCCGGCATGACTGGCATGACTGGCGTGGCTGACATGGCTGGCGTGGCTGGCATGGCTAGCATGGCTGGCATGACTCTCGGAGTGGCTCAGGTACGCTGGAACAGCGCCCTGGGTGTTAGCGACTCCCACTCCCACACGCCTCTCCACTCTGCCTACTCTGCCCGGCCTGCCGTAAAGCCACTGAACGGGCCGGCGCTCCCGGCGACCCCGCCGCTCCCCTGCCGGTGGCTGCAGGGCGGAGAACCACTCCAGCTGAACCGGTACTGCCTGAGACCCTCACCCCGGGGCGACCGACCCGACTCAGCTAAGTCGTTTGTCTGCCGGCACCGCCGCCAGCGCAACGCACGTATCCTTAGCATATTGTTCATGCATTTTGGTGTGCCCTGTTTTTGTTAAAGGGAATCATTGGATTTTGTATGTATTTTTCTGCATTATCTAATGCAACGTGTCTGGTGTTCAATTGATCGAGTCTTATTAAAATAACAACTATTATATTTCGAGAAAACAAAATATATCAGCACATGTGCTTATTTTACAGTTCATGATCGGTGTTTCTGCCTCATATTTGGGAGCACGACATATATGGCGCTTTTATTTCTTTCTGTTTAGTGTTGATAAATGACAATAACCTAGATCGTTTCTACGAAATATCAAGTGTATGGGCGATCAAAGTGAGGTGCAATTTTCGTACACTTAAGTTGAAGTGATAACAAGATTGTTGAGCTCAAGTGGGCCAATGCCAGACAGCAAACCTAAGTGATTTCAACATGTTTTGCGTTGTTATATTTAAATACTGCATGTGCATGCGAATTACGAACTGCATGCATCAGAAAGGAGAACGTTTAACAATGATTGTTTCTACGAAATACAAAGAATATGGGCGATCAAAGTGAAGAGCAATTTTCAAACTCTTCTGATTAATTGAAAAATGGCGTTTGAGCTAAATAAGGAGTCATAGAAACATAAGGAGGGGCATATTTCAGAGTTGTTGGAAACCATATTTAAATGTATATACAAAAGGCAGGGGAAACATTTAAGTACCATAAAAGGTGTCAAGCACATACACCACAAATGTGGGAACTGGGAAGTACTTGAAATGTGTACTTCCCGATACCTTTTTTCAGCGTGGAACGCTTTTAAGAGTTCCACGCAGAAAACAGTATCGGTAAAAAATGCTATCGCTTTAAAGCGATTTCAAATTATAGTAACTTCGATTAGAGACATGTACACAAATGGTTAAATTAATGTGAGTAAATGCACACATAAGTTTGTCTCCTCTCCCAATTCCAAGTGCTAATCACATTGCTAGTGCTACCTGTAAGTGAACAGAATGGTTCGATTGCTTGGTGGCTGCAGTGTTAAGATTCTGTTTAATAAAGTTTACACTTTTTAATTTATGCGGTAGCTAAAGTTAGCCAGCGTCCGCTAACTTTGGGCACTTAATGTTGCAGTTCTTTTTTTCTTCAAAACATGATCGGTTCTGTTCTGGTCAGGATATGACTGTTCCATTCGGCCTCCACTTCAACCAGTGCCAACATATCAAATAGTTTGCCAACATCAAACAATATATTTGCAAATTAAACACACACAAAAACAACAAAGGAGCAAGAACGAACAAAAAACGAAGGCCATATATTTAGGTCAAACTTGCAGAGAGGCAGCAGGCTTGTGATGATCCACTGCAGCACCAGTACCGAGCGATCGACTGACCGAGTACCGAGTGAGTACCGAGTACCGAGTGGTCGACTCCGTCATCGGTCGACGGGCGGACACAACCGTGACACAACCGATATCGGCCGCGGTGCTCCGCTATGGCGGCCGCATTGTTGTGCCACTCAGTAGTTTTAAATGTTTATTTTTCGCATTCACAGGTGACACTAGATAGTAAATGTGTGCAGAGACATGGTCGCGAGTCGCGACGTCGGTAGACTGAGCGGGTGACATTCTGTGCCGCGAGTGACTTTTCCTGAGGACATAATCATCGATCAAAGTGACGGGCTGTACTTACGATACGATGGCCGTAGCCGCTAAAGGAAGGGTCACGCCAGCTGACTACCGTCTCTGTGACGTCTTTATACTGTCTCTGTCCGTCTCTGTCCTTCTCTGTACTGTTTATGTCTATCTCTGTGCCATTAATGCCCTTCTGTGTACCGACTATATCCGTCTCTGTTCGTCTCTGTGGCGTCTCTGTAGCGTCTATGTAGCGTCTCTGTAGCGTCTCTGCACTGTCTCTGTCCATCTCTGTCCGTCTCTGTCCGTCTCTGTCCGTCTCTCTCAGTTTATGTACGTCTATGTACCGACTCCGTACGTCTCTGTACCGTCTCTGTACCGTCTCTTTCCGTCTCTGTTCGTCTATGTGCCGTCTCTGTACTCGCGTTGGAGTTTGAGCAGCTCTCTCTCTCTCTACCTCTCCCCGCGTGGCTTTAATCGGCCGCCGAATGGCAGGCGGTAGCAACAATAGAGACCTTGCAGACGCCAGGTCAATGCCCAGTAACATCTTAACAGCTTCAGCACCGAGAGACATACGGAATACCTGTCAATCGTGCAATCAAATCACTGGCATTGCTTTGAATCAGTTTTATTTTTATTTATAGGCGATCCACATAAGCCCGCATAAGGTATCTTGCAGAAATGTAATCTGGTTAACGGCTCAACGTGTCAATAATTGGACTCAATCAGTTTGATGAGTCCAGCTGCCAACGGCTTAACCCTATTCCCTGCGGGGGGCAGATTCTGCCCCCCCCGGTATTTTTTCGCCCGCTGCTTCTGAACCGTTACGTCTATCGTCTCGAAACTTTCGTACCTTTCCTAAATATGAATGACGCGTGTTCTGTGAAAATTTTGAAAAAATCGGCCCAGCAGAGGCGGCTCAGGGTCATGTTTTTGGGAGTCGTTTCGAATGCGGGTGTGCGGGCGCATAATTAACTTTCGTAGTTTGCGGTGGAATAAAAGCGTCAAACTTAGTCGATGCTTTGGTACATCATCAAATTGGATAATAACATATTTTGGGGCAAGAGGCGCACTCAGCTATACAAGAAATGGAATCGCGATATTCTCCGTCAATTTAGGCCCAACTTCAAATAAGCAAGATGATAAAAGGCGTTCTGCACATGGTGCCCCCCACGTTGTTTACCTGAATCCGCCTATCCACAATTTGTTTCATTTAACAAATAACAGCAACAAAGCCCACATGTGACGTTTCCACGTCCCAAACACTAAGGAAAAACACATATTTTTCACGATCCACAAAAAAATCTCCCCATTTTGTATCCCTGAGTGCGCCTATCGATTTTTTTCGTTTTTATACTTGTCTTTTCACACGTTGAAGAACATGATCATTGGAAGCTCAAAAACGTTTTTTGCATGCAAATCGGTCGAATCACGTGGCCACAATGACCTTTCAAAAAACACAAAAAAATCGTATTTTTGCCCCCTGGCCCCCTATTTTAGAGCAAAAAAGCAATTTCTGGATCCAAAAAGAAAGATTTCGTCACGAAGAATCGAATGGTGTCCGTCCCATCGAAATCGGCCGAGCGGTTCTCGAGATGTCTGGGGGGGGGGGGCTGAATCTGCCCCCCGCAGGTTAACGTAATTCTGGCCGCCCGCAGGGAATAGGGTTAAATAAGTAATGGGTTAGCGGGCAGTGGCGGATCCAGAGGAGGGGGCCGTCCCCCTTAGGCCTCGAACTTGAGGGGCACTCTGGCCGCCTGAGGGGGCCCTCTGTTGACCTGAGGGGCACTCTGGCCGTCTGAGAGGGCACTCTGGCCACCTGTGGGGCACCATGGCCGCCTGAGGGGGCACTCTGGCCGCCTGAGGGGCACCCTGGCCGCCTGAGGGCGCACTCTTGTCGCCTGAGGGGGCACTTTTGTCGCCTGAGGGGGCACTCTTGAAACCTGAGGGGGCACTCTTGTCGCCTGAGGGGGCACTCTTGTCGCCTGATGGGGGCACTCTAGCCACCTTAGGGGGCACTCTGGCCGGCTGAGGGGGCACTCTGCTGACCTGAGCGGTCCTCAACATTTTGCAAAAAAAAAAATGAAATAGGGTCACTAAAAGGTGAAATAGGGTCCTAAAAATATAGTGGACCAAATCCGTCGAGTTTTCAGATTTGGGTATAGGTAGGGGCACCACTGTAATTGATGGCCCCCTCCTTGAATATTTTCTGGATCCGCCACTGTTAGCGGGTGAAGTATCTCCCATAATAATACATGGGTTGACGTTTTAACAGGGAGGACAGGCCAACGATGCTCTAGTATCAACTACTGAAGCCGTGACGAATTGACATTGGTGGGATCCTTATAGAGAGTTCCTTGGAGTTAGAGTTTAAGATCTTAACTTCCAGAATAAACACTAATATGCATATTAGTTAGGTTATTGAATGGTAACAATGGTATGGACTGTGTATGCTCTTGTGGCTTTTCATGAGCACCCTCTTATATCTCTCGTCCTGCGGTTATTCCTTACATCTCTGGTTTGCTGCGCTGGGTGCGTGTACTTCTCTGGACGACGCGAGGACATGCCGAGGGCTAATGCTGCTCAACGGATGAGGCCGGCCAACCGAAAAGTATTGCCGACACCTCCGAGTGGGTCTTGGCTGTCCCAGCATCAACTGTGACACGTGACTGGCCGGCAGTGGCTAGTGTGTCTCCAGCCCAGCGGGGAGGTGTCTGTGTCTCTCGGTCGTGGTGTGTGGGCTTCTTCGTGTCGTGTGTGTGTGTGTGTGTGTGTGTGTGTGTGTGTGTATGTGTGTGTGTGTCTGTGTGTGTGTGTGTGTGTGTGTGTGTCTTAGCAGCAGGAAGGTGTGCGCTTACCTGGATCTGCCTATGCGCAATATGTTGCATTTAACGAATTGCAGCAAATAGCGCCCACAAGTGACTTTTATATTGTTCCAAACAATCATGAACAGCACATATTTTGTATCAGAAACACCTTTCATTTTACATCCCCTGAATACGCCTATGATTTGTTTGTTTTTGTACTTGTCCTTTCGATATTTTAATGACCAGTACATTTGAAGCTCAAAAACGTTTTTAGCGTCACAAATTGGTCGAATCAAATGGCCCTATGACATTTTTAATACAACATATTCGTACCTTTCAGGGGCGTAACCACGATCTCAAAGTTACTGGGTACACTTTCTGACGTTTTTTTTAGTCCTGTCCTAAATATACCCCTCCCAAAAAAAAAAAAAATGGTGATGATTTTTTCCCCCTTTTTATTTCACTTATATTAGTTTTGAGTCTATTGTATACAGCTGCATCATTGGAAGCTGATGGGCTGTCACGTCTCCCTTATGCTGATGGCACAAGCCCTACATTAAAGTCTCATGTTTTATAGTTGCGCCCATAACGCGGGGCTGCCCTGGCCTACCGGCATCCGACCAGCAGGTCACACGCTCTTTGGTCGGATTCCAGGAGCCTGGCCGCCAAAAGCTTTTGACTTAGTAGCTGGGGCCGTAGGCTGACAGTAAGGCCAAGACACTCCAGGTGTGCCTGTAATATCTCCGCGATATGACACCTCATTGAAGTGTAATTCTTAATCATTTAGCTTGACTTGTCGTACCTTAGTATGTGTGTAGTACTTTCTTGTGAACTAGCTAGACGCATGTGTTATTTTCCTGTCGATTTGGTGAAAGCCATGGAGCTGATGTAGTTGCGCCCCTTTTGCTCCGCCCCTGTCGGCCACCCAATCGTGTTGAAAATTGACACCGCTGCCGTTCACGTGTTGTTCTATTATTGCAGACGTGATTTTTACGACTGGCAATACGACTCGGCTATTTAAACTGAAGTGCTCGACTTTTCTTTCTGAATTATTTTTATGAGCGAAGTAGAAGAATCCATGAAGTTTGCAGATGTTTTAAAACGGAATATGTATGATACAAACTTGTTTGATGTATAGGTATGTGTACCACATTTTAAGTTCGATATCCAGTTAAGCTGGACTGTACTTAGACCTTTCGAAAGGACAAAGGGAATCGACCACTTTCCACGGTTATATGCGATGTCATAACACTTGCATTTTCCGTTATTCTTTACCTGTTTTATTCATCGAGCTCTATGAAAACCAACATTGTTCTAATACGGCATTTATTCGCGCTCTAGACAATAAACGAACCGATAAACATGTATTACAACGCCCAATGTCCGTGTGAATCAGCAGTTATTCACTATAGGTACTTGTATATGAGCTAAACCTCCCGATTCGGTGAATCACTATTCACTTCGCCATTTTTTATCCTGAGCCGCAGCGAATCAAGCGAAGCCTGCTAACGTTGGTTTGCTGGCTCAGTGAGTCTCCCGGCGTATCCACGTAAAACGTAAACCACTCGCTTCGCTTCGGCTCAGGAACAC
Organism: Semibalanus balanoides; assembly: GCA_014673585.1. Classification (NCBI taxonomy): domain Eukaryota; kingdom Metazoa; phylum Arthropoda; class Thecostraca; order Balanomorpha; family Balanidae; genus Semibalanus; species Semibalanus balanoides. The sequence goes on along the minus strand of VOPJ01001876.1, from coordinate 86,388 downwards.
AAATGACGAGGTGCTCCACCGGGTCAAGAGGCTAGCTTTTTTAATACAGATTAGCGATTGGCAAACATAGCAATCGCGTTCCAATTTTGATTGCGATCACGAAGCGCTAGGCACTGATTTTGGTAACGTCATCAAACTAAGCTGTCAAAGATTCTGGACCGGCTTGAGCGTGAACCGCGAACGGCGACCATGACGGCGACGCCACCACCACCAGATTCACTGAAATATCAACAAATCAAATTTTAGCAATTAAAAGGACTGAAATGACTGAAATTACTGATTCGATCAATTCAGATGTTTTCCTCAAAAGTATTTTTCACCTTTAAATGCTTATTTTAAACCCCGTCTTGCGGGGGTGTGACAGGCCCCCCTGAGGTTTTCCTTAAATAACTTGTTACACATGAAGCGCATTCAGCTAAAAGTTTTAGCAGCTGAGTGTACAACAAATATACGTATCCTGTAAAATTGTTATCAAAATTGGTGTATAATTTTTGGAGATAATGANAGCGCATCCAGCTGAAAGTTTTAGCAGCTGAGTTTACATCAAATATACGTATCCTGTGAAATTATTATCAAAATTGGTGAAGTATTTTTTAGATAATGACGTTTAAGTGACGTCATGTTGGTAAAAAGCGGTAAATATTGGAAAGATTGTAGAATAGAGTTGTAAAGCAAATTATAAAAACATAAGATGAAAATGATATTTTCTTTCTAATGGCAGTCTTAGATTCGCACATGTTTTTTTTTTACAAAAAATAAAAATGTCTCCAAAATAAAAACTTTCAAAGATGTTAAAAAACGGAATACATTTGAGAGAACTTAGTAGGTTGGCACGGACCGAAAACTTCAAATCAAATTTCAAAGCAATATCTCTTATTTTGACTGGGTGATGGCTTCCGAAGTGTAAGAATCTAATGACGTCATTTTAAAATTCATTTTTTTTTACTTTTTTGACCATATACGAACAAACGAGTACTTTTTTGTCTTTTTGAGACGAAACTGGACTGGAAAAATGCATTTTTGTTTACATTTATCACTTACTAATTTTGAGGTTTGATGACAGTTTTTCCGGACGTGATCGAGTTGAGGCTGCTAATGCTAATCGTCCATAACAATTTTCATCTATGGTGACGATTTTCGTTCCTAAGAGGTTATTAACGAACCCAGACATAAAAATCAGGGGCAAAAAGATACTGTCTTTTAGCATAGCCAATTCACACAGACCAACCCACTTGACGACTTACTCAGCTCATTTTATATTTATAACTTTAATTATTATCGACGGTCTGAGCACCAAATCGTTTTTTTGGACCATCGTCGATTCTTATGTCTTTCACTTAAACCTGAAAGGTCCCCCGTGCTGTGAACCTAAAAGATCGATATGAATTGCATTTTCTCACATGACAGGCAATATGCTAGTTTTACCGCGTTGCTCTATGTTGCTTGGTTTGGAAGTTAACAGGGGCTGTCAACCCCCCCCCCCCGTACGGCGAAGGTGAGAATCGGTTCCCGTAAGGCGAGAGTCAAAGCTCAGTGGCATGCTGTGGAATGCAGATGACAAAGCATTGCAAAATATTCGCCTCAAAATTGGGAGGCGGCGCCCCAGCTAAAAAGTTTGTGAGGGCAAGCTGGGGCAGATGCCCCAAGTTCCTGCGTCTTTCTTGATCTGTTTTCGTTGCGGAAACGTAAGGAAGAACTACATAGCCTCAAATATCCACCATGGACCATGAATCATGGCTACTTATTTTGAACTATAGGTATTCTTTACATGCTGCACCCCTAATATACAGATCATCAGAAATTGCATGACATTCTATAAAAAAAAGTTTATTGAGTACTCTATGGCACAATATCAAAGGTAGCCAAACAGCCAAGCCCCAAGCCCTTGTCGGCCCAGCATGGCTATGTTCGAAAATAGTTAAGTAAGTCTTTACATTTTTTGAAATTTGTAATCCACACATTCTTACCAATGCAAAGTGAATGCAACTTCGCCTGATTGTTACTTAAATTTAAATGTTTGTTTTCTTGATTTTTATTTTATATATTTGAACAACAAGAAAACTATATTCTGACTTGTGCATCCCTATTGGACTCTCCACACATTCTTTAAAACTAATAAATTCATGTTAAATATTCAATTTTACTGGGTACATGACCCAGGTCAATTATGGGCCATGATGCAAATTTACTGCGGCGTGCAGCTGTACCCAGGGTTGTAGCCTCTTGGGTCAGTGGCACGCCCGCACGGTGCACCGACAGCCCTGCAAAGTACGAAAACACAACAAATGGTCACCACGTCTGTGACCGCTGAGGTCATGCACTACAGCCCCTGAACAGTACGATAACACAACAAAACCTTAAGCGTAACCAGCCACCGTCTCGTGACCTCTGATCAGGTCCTGCTTACCGAACAGCCCTGCAAAGTCACGCCAAATACAACAAATGGTCACCCCACGCGGTCTTGTGGCACCTCCTCGATCAGGTCTGCTTTATTCCGACAGCCCTGGGCAAAGTACGAAATAACAACAGATGGTACCCACGTCTGTGACCGCTTGAGGCTGCACGACAGCCCTGCCAAAGTACGAATAACAACAGATGGTCACCCCACGTCTGTGACCTCTGATCAGGTCTGCACCGACAGCCCTGCAAAGTAGGAATAACAACAGATGGTCACCCCACGTCTGTGACCGCTGAGGTCTGCACCGGCAGTCCCGAACTGTGAACAACACAACTGTGATCAATGCTGTGACCGCTGAGTTCTGCACCGACAGCCCTGCCCAAAGTAGGAATACAACAAATGTCCCCCACGTCTGTGAACCGCTGAGGTCTGCAACCCGACAGCCCTGCAAAGAGATAACAACAGATGGTCCCCACGTCTGTGACCGTGAGGTCTGCACCGGCAGTCCCGAACTGTGAACAACACAACTGTGATCAATGCTGTGACCGTGCAGCTAATGACCACGAACACAGCCACATCTATACGAGTCAGGCGCCAGCAGGCTGTTTAATAAAGCAAAGACCTAAATGCAGCAATACATTGTGCGATCTTAACCCGCGCACTGCAAGGGGGTTGATGCCCCCCCCCGCACACACACACACCCTCAGGTTTTTCAGAAGTAGAGCAAAAAGGGCGCCGTGCAGCGCCGCAAAATTTCGTACAGCTGCTTGGGCATCAATTACACACACTTTGTAAAAGCTTTCACTTCAGGTCATCCCAGTTCAGGTAAAAAAGTCACGTCAAGTGACCTTACCTTCAAAAATGTTTGTATTCGTATCAAAGTCACTGTCCTTTTCCAAAAGGTTTTAAACGTGCAGTATTTCATAAGATGATCAGTACCTACATTTGGTTGATCTCGGATGTTTCGTATATCGGTGACCAGAGCCCAAAGGTCAGGTCCGAATTTCCTCACCACCCCATTAAAAGTGAAGACGAGAAGATATAAAAATGCTTCCTATTCAGATAATTTGCATTGTATCAGGCCAATTATTTCAGAATCATGCTAAATTAGCTCAGGATTGATGACTTAGGTGCAATTATTGCTCAGTGATCTCTGCAAGGTCATCTGAGATCATCAGCATTGTTTTGCTAATAAATATTGATAGAATGAAGAAAGAGACGATCGGATGACACCATATGTTTGTCTTGTCGAGCCGCGTCAGCCCATATGCAGCATGACCTACCTGGGTCGACCTACCTTGACCCGAGGTCAAATTTTCAGTTGACCTAAATAGGTCATCATTCACATTTTTCAAAGTGCATTGACGAAACAAACACGATGGCGTCAAAATTATTTCCCTATCTTTGTTAGGCGAAATGCTATTTGCGAAAAACAGCTTTGGCCAAAAATAGACTTTTGACCTTTGATGATCTGACCTTTGATGCCGAAGGCGCAATCTGGGCGCCGTAGGCGCCCCCCCCCCCCATTCCATGGAGAGCGCATTAAAACCCATGGAGGGCACCCCAAACCCATGGAGGGCCCAAAAACCCATAGAGAGCGCCCCCAAACCCATAGAGGCGCCCCCAAAACCCATGGGAGGGCGCCCCAAAACCCATGATGGCGCCCCAAACCCATGGAGGGGGCGCCCCCAAAACCCATGGAAGGGCGGCCCAAACCCATAGAAGGCGCCCCAAACCCATGGGAGGGCACCCCAAACCCATGAGGGGCGCCCCGAAACCATAGAGAGCGCCCCCAAACCCATGGAAGAGCGCCCCCTTAAACCATGGAGGGGCCGCCCCCATTTCCGGAAAGTGCACCCGATGCCCAAAAGCATTCTGAACTTCAGGAACTTTCCGGAAGGGCCGTCCTTCAAAACTCGGAAAGCGCCGGCCCCGATGTTATTAGTATTGCACACCAAATCTGAGGAGGCGCCCAAATCTGAGGAGGGCACCCCCCCCCCCAAAAAAAAATGGCAGTCGGCCCCAGATTCATGAAGGGCGCCCCATCCCATGACGGCACTCCCAGTTCTGGGGAGGAGCCCGATGCCCAAAAAAGCCACCCCATACTTTGGAAAGGTGCTTCGAAAACTTCGGAAGTTGCGCCCTTAAACAAATGAGTGCCACCCCGAAATCAAACAGGGCGCCCCCAAACTCACAAAGTGGGCTGCCTTCAAGCCACGGGGGTCCTCCCAAATCAGGCATTACAAAAAAGGTTTAGATGTTGTTACAATAATGAGTTATTTTTGCGCGACCTGCCCAATTTTTCATTACCTCGCCGCACCTCATGACCAATGGTCATGGCCACTCATTAATCCAGGGGAAAACTGCCCCTTCCACAGGAACGTTTGGGGGGCATTTAATGCAAGCATGCCCCCACGCGTTCCTCCAGTGGCTGTAAAAAGCGATAGTTAGCCCGCACCTTGATGGGGGGGGGGGAATCTGCCCCTCCCGGATTTTCTAAATAACTTGAACAATTAACACTACATACATAGCCGTTTTCACATGGGATTATTTTGCACGAAATGTTTAAAACATAAAAAGTTTTTAAATGCTTTTGTTTAGTAGCCGTCTTCACGATGGACTAATTGCTGAGGAAATGTTAAAGCCTCCCCCTACGTCCCGTAGGCAAGGTTTAAAACATTTAATTGTCTTTTTGCAAGTTAGTCCGTTCGCCTTTCCCCTGAAAACGGCTACTATTAAAAAATTTTAAAACATTTTAAACGTTTTTTAAAATATTTCGTGAAAAACAATTACTATCGTGAAAACGGCTTTATTCGAAGTGAACTTTCAGTACCTTAGCTACATCAATTTCTACTTTTAATACCACATCTCTATGAAATCGATATAAACAGGGTGGATCCAGGTGCGACAGGGGGCGAAAGGGGCCCTGGCCCCGCCCGTACCCCAAAGCTCCTGAAACTATTATTTGCCACGCCTTCCCCTAAAAATACGGTCGGACAAACGGGTTTCGGACTCTGGCAAAATTTATCGTAAAAACTTGCCTTTGCGGCAGTCAAAATCCAGCTATCAACAGTCTAAAAACGGGGAAAATTGTGCGCGCTTCGCGGCATGACAAACCAAGTTTTCGCAATGCATAGGACAAATTCGAAATGGGGAAAATTAATTGCATTAGGTGTCTGGTAGAGGCTCTCCCTGGCGATAATTGGTGGCCCCAGGGACCAATATCTGACATCATAGGTACCGAGATGTGTAACCAGGAAAAGTGGTTACCTGAGGCTGGCACCATCACGGTCTTGGGTTCAATACAAAATTTTGATTTTTCACGCACCTTAAAATCAAAATTTTCACGGCCACTTCGCGGCGTCACATCAATGACATCTGTCATTAACGAACAAATCGTCATCGTTTTCGGTTGGTCGTAACGCGGAATTGAATGCATACATTTTAAGTTAATCCTTACAATGCCACCTTAATCCTACCTTACATGTATATATATTCGTCTGAGGGACCAATATATATAGATATATATATATTATTATATATATATATAATATTATATATATATATTATTTTATATCCCATTTACATCTATCGAGATGCAACCAGAAAAAGGGGTTACCCAAGGCTTGGCTCCACTCACTGTTTTGGTTTCAATATTCGAATTGTTATTTCCACGACCTAAAATTCACATTTTTCACGCCACTTTTGCGGCATTAACATCAGTGACCATCGTATAGCGAACCCATCGTTCATCGGTTTTCGGTTCGTCGTTTAACGCTGATTGAATGGAATAACATTTACGTTTATTGATTACATTTTAACCATGCCCACCTTTCCTCTACATCGCTATAGTATTTCGCCGGTTGATACATAATGTCGAAAATTGACAAATATGCATAGGTGTCTGCGTAGAGGCTCTCCCTGGTTTGGGTAATTGCTGGCACCAGTGACCAATATCTGACATCATTCCGAGATGTGCAGCCAGGAAAGGGGGTTACCTGAGACTTGGCTCCAATCTCGGTCTGGTTTCAAAATTAAAATTTATTTGCCACGACCTAAAATCAAATTGTCACGCCGCTTCGCGGCGTCACATCAGTGGCCATCATCATGACGAACCCATCGTCATCGTTTTCGGTTCGTCATAATGCTGATTTGAATGAATAACATTTTAATTTTATCCTTTACCATATATAACACTGTTATAATATACTGTTAATAATATGGCCTTTACAATGCCCACCTTATCCTCTAGCAGACTGCTTATAGTGTTTCGGGGTTTATCAGGCAACCCGTACAAATTTTGGCGCCTCTTTGCGGTAAACAACATATACATACAAATATAACAGGAACAGTCCACATTTGAAATGCTGAAGGGGTTTTGGTCAATATACGCAAGAAAGTGGAGTACATTTTTTCTTCATTTCCCAAACCGACTCCCCATTTACAAATTATGGCGACGCCGCCTGTGAACCAGTCGAAGATGGGCTGATCACTGATGACGAGAATGCGCTTCCCTGTCCCTCCCGGTCAACAACATCCTCGCTGACGGCCTGCTTTCCCTCCCCCTGCTCAACAAATTTTTAAAATATTCCACTGGATTTGATCCCTTTCCCCAAACCAACCAATCCTGCATACACCTGTGGATATAGACGATATAGTACGTTGGGAAAAATGACGTTTTATTGGTGTACTGTCATGGCATGCGATTTTTGGCGTAAAAACGATGAATGTTTGACAAATCGTACAACATCGGTTATTTAATCGCAAATTGCAAATTTAAAACCGTCAGTTTTAAGGAAATGACATTCAATAACGTCGATCTAAGATTGTGCCCCGTAATTTTAACCCCTAAAACTCAACAAAAATATATTTTGTTCTATAAAAAATTACATGGCGTCCCCCCTCAGGTCGCAAAAAGAGGCGCCCCCTCTGGGCCTGCAGCCCCCCCCCCCTCAATGAAAATCTTGGATCCGCAACTGCCTCTGTCTCTGTCTCTGTCTGACGGTGCTGCAGTGGAATCCAATGTAATTACTATATAGCCCTCGCCCCCGGTATCAGGTGCGAGGGCATACATAGTTTGGTTAGATTGCATTGCGTGCAGCACCGACAGACAGCACCGATGGGCAATGATGACATTGAACTAAACGGGTGCGCTTAGGCAAGTTTTTTTTTAAGTGTACTGTCAAAGCTAGCTTCTGGCAGACGAAAACAAACATCGCCTCAGAGAAATGGAGGGTTTATTCGAATAGTGCATCACTAGACGGACTGCTACTAGCCGTTTTCACGAAGGATTTATTCGCCGGGCGCATCTACATCGGGTGGTGTCGATGAAGTGGACAGAATATGTGTAGGGGAAATGTTCCTATTAGCGACCTCTCCCCATTTGCGACCTCCCACCATACACAGAAATTGACACCGAATACAACTTAAGAAAATGCATGACTAAATCGGCCATGTGCGTTTTACCAGTTTCAGCCATTTTCTGCTTGTGCATTTATACGGTAGTGCTCTGCACGTGTGCTGAAAGAAAACACGTGTTTTTCTTACGCCGTTTAACGCACTTAACATGTGTTTTTGCTACTGCAGTACTTCTTGAAAACAAAGTTTGTTTTGTTCTGAGCTGTTCATATGTTATGGTTTATTTGTGTGTCGATTTCCTTTGTATAGGTGTGTCGGTTATTTTTATGCGGACTTTAATTTGGAACACTTACCATTTCCCTATTTGCGACCGTAGGTCTTCAGAGGTCACCCGCTGATCATTAAGTTTGAAATTGGACTCCAATGGCTTCCTTTCGTTACGGCTGACAAGCTGTTTTTTTTTTTTGAGTCTGCCCCAAATAGGAGTGAAATTACAGAAACGCAAACTTTAGAAGGCAATATGCATACATATTGCTAAAGTTGGGATGCTATATCAACCCGGTCGCAAACTGGGAAACTGTTCCCTAATTTGCCGTTTTTTGAAGGGCTTGCAAGAATCGCATTTGTGTCGATTATATGTAAGCGAATGTGTGAATAAGTAAGAACCATATATGGATTAGAAAAATGTTTCACCACTTCCTTTAAAACAGTTCCCACGGTCGTAACAACGACAGCATAATCACCAGCGCACATCAACCTAAGGGGGTCGCTAATCGGAACATTTCCCCTACGTGACTGTACAATAAGTGTACATAGGTACTAGCGGTGTCAATCGGTAACCAAAATTTGGGTTACCGAAAAAATGTGTGACCGATTCGGTAATCGGTCGGTCAGGCTGATAAATTTTTGGACACTTTTCGGTCAGCTCAATCTTGTTTAAATAAGCATACTCTTTAAAAAATCGGTCAAATCTTGGACATTTTTGGCCTCAACCAAAATCGGTCCATATTTGGATAACCAAAATGCCTCCTGTTTGGTATTGGATTGGTTTTGGTCAGGAAATTTTGGGAAAATGACATCACTAATAGGTACTAGCCGTTTTCACAAAGGATGATTGCGCTGAAAAGATTCTGAATCTATCTGAAATCTGAAATGTTTTAAAATGTTTTGGTATGCAAGTTTTAATATATGTGCGGATTGAGTGCGAGAATTGTGTGCGAAAATTGTGAGCGAAATATTTTGCGAGGATTTTGTGCGAGGATCGTGTGCAAAGGATTGTATGCATGGAGAGGGCAAATGTATGCACGGATTGTGTACGTGCACTGAAATTGAAACATGTCTGTAAATTTGCTTGTTTGTGCATTGAAACAAATATAGCAGCCCTTGAGTGGGAACAATCCGAAAAAAACATTATCTATTCCAAGAAACAAATTGCAGATTTAGGTAATATTAATTATTATCACTATTCAACAGTTATGCAAACATGAATTGCGCTCATAACAAGTTTATGATACAACATTGGCCGTTTTTAAAGAACATGTGCGTGATGTGTCAGTGTGTCTAGAGTTAATTCGTTCAGTTTAGCATACCGTCATACTAGTTCAGGGGCGGATCCAGAAAATCTCCAAGGGGGGGGTCATCAGTTACAGTGGTGCCCCTACCTATACCCAAATCTGANTTTCGCTGACTTCGGCTCGTTCGACAGAATACCCGGAACGGACCCTTCCTGCCCTATATTTATATGAGCTGATCCAAGAGTATTTTTACGGCATGAAATATCGGATAAGTCAACTGACCGACAGCTGTATTTTAATCGTCTAAGGATGGTCGTTACCAAAGGGTAACGACCACTGTATTGGTTCAGCTATATCCTCCGTAACGTCACGTGCTGAATGCCGAGTCGGTCATTCTTAGCTGTCCGTGTAATGATCCTGTCTGAGTGATCCTGTCTGAGTGATCCTGTCTGAGTGATCCTGTCTGAGGGATCATGTCTGAGTGATCATGTCTGAGTGATCCTGTCTGAGTGTCGCTGGTCTGGTGATGCTGTCTGGTGGATCTGTCTTGAGTAAGTTGAGCTGGCTGTCCGACTGTTCTGAGCGCTTACAGTCTGCTGACTACGGACTGAGTCGCTTTCTGCACTAAAATAGTATTCGCTGTCATATTAGCCGACTACGTGCTGGTGTACTGCAGAATATCGTGCCGGCATTTACTTCACTTAACGTGAATGTATTGGCTGACAGGAAGCCTTGTGAAGAGCGGTATTAGTGCTGTCATCACCGACAGTGTCATTTCTTGTTGAGACGGTCAGTCGACCTGTTCGAATTTATATCGACAGGATGTTGACGTTGGGATTGCGATAAACTGAAAATGTGTATAATTTTTACTTCATTTCAATTTGGCTTTGTGTTTAATCAGATGTTTCTTGTTACTTCAGTCTGAGTCAAATGTTAACATGGATGGGTAAGTGGTGTCTGCTTTCTACCGCAACACGAAACATTGGCATATGCAATACCACTGAGCTGCGCGTACCATTCTGTGGGTCAAAACAAGGCTACCGGTAGCGTGACACTGTGATACGCAATTATTATTCGGATAATAAAGGAATGTATGATAGCTAGATTTGTCCCATTTGGTAGTCTGCGACGCTCCAAAACTAGCTGGGGACGACAAAGGTAGCCTTGGTATGCGCTATGGTTCGAAGTTGTCAAAATTTACTATCATCCAGGGGCCGATAATAAAATCGGTGCCGTCAGCTCAACACTCACCGTATCAGGAACACCGCGTTGGGCTCACACCTCCACACTGGATTACAGTTCACACCCGGCGACCAGTCCCACACGGCACCTCTCAGTGTGACACCACCTTCTCCTGCCGGCCACCTCTCAGTGTGACACTACCTTCTCCTGCCGGTCACCTCTCAGTTGAACACCACCTGTCTGCTCCACACCACCACACGTGTCCAGTCGCCGGTCACTGCTCTGAACCACACGTGTCCAGTCGGTGGTCACCGCTCCGATCGGGACGCCTCCGGCCTCCTTACTGACCGGGACTGCTCCACTGACCGGGGCCGGTGTCGGTGCCGGCGCTCAGCTCGGTGATTCGCTGCTGTGTCGCTGCCCGCGCCTCCCGCCGTCTGCCGACCGGCGGCTCACCTGGTCCGACGGCTCGCCACCGCCGCCGGCATTTGTTTAACGTCCTGCGCGGCGGGACGCGGCCGCGCGCGACGCCGCTGCCTGCTGACTCCAAACCCCCCGCTGACCTGGGATCCCTCTGACCTCGGACCCCCTCCGACCGCTTCTGTGATCTCTGATTCTGACCCCACCGACGTCTGGGATCGCCTCTGAACCTCGGCCGCCCTCCGACCTCGTGATCTCTGAGTTTCTGACCCCCAACCACCTGGGATCCTCTGACCCGTCGCCCCCGCCACCCCTCGGTGCCATCTCGGACCCCTCTGACCTAGGACCCCCCGTCGACCTCCCCCGTCGCCCTACCCGACCCGGCCGAGGTCAAACACTGCACACCATCGTACATCCATCATCAGCCGGTCAAAGGGCACCTCGGCTATGGACTGGACGTAATCGGTGGAGTTACATTACTGTCATTTGTCATTTGGTGCATAAGTGTCATTCTAGTTATGCGTTGCGTTCTTGCACCGGCAGCTAAGGAATCGTCGGCCATCGACTACTCGCAAGGTTCATGAACAATGCAACCCACTCCGCTGATATTCGACTTTGTATGACTACCTTTGGAATAGCTTTCGGAGCTGTTAAACTCGCCAACAAGCTAGGCGAGTAACAACCGAATTATGGCCGACTGACAAATTCCTTTTTAGCAAACTTAAGCCCATAAAATTACCTGAAAATCCAACAAATACATTTCTGAGAAGAGAGTGACTATCTGAGTCTTAGCAGCGTATCGAACAGGCACAGTACTATTCGATGCTGACCTTTGTGCTTGTCGACTCATTGCTATTCACTTCTTGTTTTGTTTCAAACTTGATATTCAGATTGAATCCAAAGTCACTTTGTACAGCGATGCTGAATTGAATGGGATCTTTGACCCGCTGCTGGCAGTTTAGCTGCAGTATAGTTGGCGGACCAAAACCGTACAGGTGTAGCATTGTAGGCCACTCACCCAGCCAGCGCCCATTTGTTGTCCAGTTCTCGGTTCATGTTGGTGCACCATTACGTGTTCGCTATGCCGCAACTTTGAACAAATGGCCTGTAGTAAACTCATCTTTAGTGCTCTTCAGCGAGTACTCTCCCTCTTTCTCTCTCGCCCTTGCGCCATTAAGCTGATTTTATTGCTGTGCTTGCAGCTCAGCTTTTGTTTTAAGTTGCTTTAGTCGTTTCAGTAATCATGCCCCCACATGGCAAATGCCGCTGGCTCGTGTCGCTGAGCGAGTAGCTGTGCAAGCTCCTGTATTTATACTCACACTGTATACCACGATTGTGTATACTATAGATCACGATATCACTGGATACCACGATTGTGTATACTATAAATCACCATATCACTGTATACCACGATTGTGTATACTACACTTTTTTGCAATCGCATTTGACCAATCTGCAAAACTATTTTAAACACTCTGCATATAGAGGGCACCACTTCTTGCCATTTCACCATAACGAGTATTCACTATTCGCCAGTACTATTAGTCAGCATTCCACCCAAACTCGTCATTGGGCAAAACTTTTAATAATCTTCAAAACAGATCGGCATTGGGTGAAATTAATCGGCAGTGAAATAAAATAGTGCAGACCGACGAGCAGTTATTTTGATCGCCCATATATTTCCGTCAACGCACAAAAGCTATATAACAGTGAAGTGACGAAATTTTTAGACCATAGTCGAAATAATGTTGAATTATCAAACAGTTTTGTAGAATGAGTCATTGGTGCGTGTGTCATTAGTGAGTTATTAGTATGAGTCATTAGTGACTAGTGTTCAAATAGTTTTGCTCATCAATATATATATATATATATATATATATATATTGTATATATATATATATATTTTATGGCCTCTTTACAAAATAAAATTGTAACAATAATAATATAATGACATACAAGATATTTATATATACCAATATATATTATAAATATATATATAAATATATATAAATAATATAATATATAATAAAATATAATAATTTATTATTCAATATAAATGTCTTACATACAACAAGTGCTAACACATCTGAAAAGTTTTGCTCATCTGTTAAATTCGGGCGCCAGCAGCCGATCTGTTTTGTCGAATGATAATTGTTGAAATTGCCGTTCAAACAGTTTGCTGAATGGTCAAATGCGATCGCAAAAAGGTGTAGTAAAGCATGTACGGCATGAAGCAGACGGAGCGAGTTGTCGCGTTTATGTCCGGCAATTGATAGCATTGCTGTTTGTTGCATTGATAAAACAATACTTACCTGCACCTTTCTGTGGCTCTCAGTTATTTGTATGTCTAATTATCACATGCGGAGGTAAGTTCAAAGTCAAAGCACGTGCTTATCAATCGGCCGGTACTTTTTTTGTTTATTATGCATGGTGAAAGTTTCTTTAGTTGTATCATATATTTTCACGTAGTTCCTTGTGTTCCATGTGTACCATTTGTTCTTTTATGACCAAGTTATCAGGATATTTTGCATTAATCAGTGCAGTAAAACCGGGAGTTATCCCTAACCACGGTAAAGCAATCGCATCGCAAGCGAGCAAGATGAAGAGCGATTTTCCCATCTTGTAAGATACGTTTGTCAAACGCCTTCGCGTTCTCACTCATTCGAGTCTGAATAAATCTACAAATCACTGTTAAGTAATATCAGCGATTCATCGATTGTGTATCCTACCAGTAAAGCATGCAGGCAATGAAGCCAGACGGGCAAATTTGCATTTGTGCCTGGCCCGCCCTGGCAACTGATAAGCATGATGTCTGTTGCAATAGTAAAACAAATTACTACTTGCACCTTCCCTTGGCTCTCACTTATTTATCCTAATTTTCACCTGCGGAAATGAATCGAAGTAAACACGTGCTTATTCCTTCAGCGTATTAGGTTTGTTTATATGGATGGTTAATTTTTAGTTTGTGTTAAATATTACGTCGTAGCCTAAACCAGTTTATGTTAAGACCAAATTATCATGTATACTTTTGCATAATCAGTGACGAACGGGAGTTATCCCAAAACCCACGCAACAGCAAGTACGCCCTCACCAAGTGAAGACCGGATTTAGGCTCATTCTTAAAGGCTGCAACAACAGCCACGTTGCGGCAAATCGCGCTCGCAAGCAATCGCGTCTTGGCCGGGCCGTCCGCTCGAAAAATCTCGTCTCGCTCGCAAATCGTGCCGAAAAGTTTGCATTAGAGTCAACTTTCTCTCGCGAGACTAGAAACCCGCGATTCAAGGAGCGAGAATCTTTGGACCCGGCGAAGTTCCGCAGAGAAGACCGCAGCGAGGTTTGGCGAGACTAGCGAGAACAGAGAAAAGTGGCTGCGTGTACTTCAATAGGGTTGCGTAGCTCGCCGGATTTGCGCGCGAGGGAGCTGTTTCAGCCTTAAGACTCGCGCTCTTTCGAAACGCTTCGCGTTCTCACTCACTCCGTCGAATACACGAGTAAGGCATGCATGGTATGAAGTAGACGGAGCGAGTTATTTTTGTGAGCATTTGTGTCCAGAAGGGTGTAGTTAAAAATATGAAATCGCGAAAATTGATTGACCTGAGTGTTTTTTCTTGGTTTTGACATATTTAAACACAACCATGTTGTTAAGCCTCGTTGAATTCCGTTTGAAAAATTGTCTTTTTAAGTCCATTTATGTGTGAAATATGTAGCCATTCTTAGGGTGCTTATCTATTTTATTTTTTTGGTAAAAGAGATGAAAAGCAACGTTTTTAGGCACACTGATTTTGAATCTGGCGTTATGTTTTATCATTATATTTGATTTGATGGTTACCGATGTGACGCCGCGAAGCGGCGTGAAAATGTTGATTCTAGGTCGTGGAAAATGACATTTCAATATTGAAACCAGACTGTGAGTAGAGGCAAGCCTAAGTTAACCCTTTTTACTAGTTGCACACATAGGCGTAGGAGCCGGGGGAAGGGGGGAAACTGCCCCCAACATTTTCTGATTTTAACATTACGCCTATGGACGGTGCATGGAAAGAATCGACTTCAAAATGCCTTTTGCCCCCCCCCAACTTCAAATGAGTTCTTACGCCCCTGGTTGCACATCTCGGTATGATGCAAAATATTGTTCCCTGGGGCCAGTAATTACCGCCAGGGAGAGCCTCTGCCAGACACTTAATGCAATTCATTTCTCATTTTCCAAATTTGTATAAGCGATTGCGGAACTTGTGTCACGCTGCAAAGCGGCAATTTTTTCACCGATTTAGACCGTGTATATCTGGATTTTGACTGCTGCAGAGGCAATTTTTATAACAAATTTGCAGAGACTAACCGTTTGTCTGACTTTTTTTTTTGGGGGGGGGAATACGAGTTTCTGTATCTTTGGGTGAGCATGGACCCTTTGCCTCATTCTGTATCCGCCCCTGATGGTGATGTCGTTTGGAACTGTTCCAGCTTGTGCCAAAATCTGCCCAAGCTTAGCTCAAACACAACTAACGCTGTGCACGGGCCGCGCTCACTCGCCGGACAGTAAACATAGTCTATTGCTGAGCTATAAACACTATAGGATATTTCCATGTCCCCTCCTACACACTGTAAAACAGTGCCTCCCGGCCTGCTGAACATATCAGCCGCTCGCAGCGCTTGCTGCTCGGCGCCAGACAAGCTTTTCTCGCACTGGTTCCCTCGAGCCAAACTTGCGGCCAATGGACGGTTCGCGCAGATCCGCCCGCAGACGAGTTACTCACTGTGGAATCGACCCGACCGGTAAACGATCCGAACGACTGGTCGACTCCGAAATAGGCCTCATGCGTACACAGAGGTGGCCTGTTTGCGGCGCGTACACACCACTATGCGCAATATACACACGCTAAATCACACTATACAACATCACACACCCACACCCACACCCACACCCACACACACATCACACACACACACACACAACACTCACCACACACACAGACACACACACACACACAGCAGTCACAACACACACATCACACAAACACACACACACCAGGCACACACAACACACACACACACACACACACACCACACGCACACGCACACACACGACACACACACAACACTCACACACCTCCACACACACACAGCACACACGCACACACCACGACCCACACTCGTTTCACCCTCCACACAGCACGCCATCAGTCACACGGGCGCGTGCACACAGACCAGACGGGAGAGACGGATGGTCTCGGCGGGCACAGTGCCGTGCCCCGCGGCGATCTAGGTCACTTACGGAGTGTCGGTCTCCACCCCGAGGCGTTCGTGGTAAATGTTGCGTAATCCGTTGCCCTTTGCAAGGCATGTCATAAGACAATGGTTATTGATTGGGGTGACAGACGTTTAAAGAGAACACCCAATATTTGCCCCTGCCCACTTTAGCCTGTGGTTGATGCCTGACTGCGCTCCATGGTAAAGAAATCGCTGAGCTGAACAGAAGGACAAAAGCAATGACCATTGTCCATGCAACACTATTTCGCAGTACTATATCATATGCCGTGATGCCTATCTGGACTAAGTAATGAACTAGGACTAGGATCTAGGTTATTTGGTGAGCCTAATGAGCTATCTTAGGAATAGTTGCCGGTTGTCTGTTATTGAATCTACCTTATTATTTGGATTTGAAGAGCCGCTAACTGTTTGTCCGTATGTCTGTCATTCTACACTCCGGGATCTACACACTGCCCGAGCCAAGCCATAGTGTTGTGAGAAGCTGTGGTCAGCATGGGGCTCGAGCTCCTTACCTTTGTTAAATAAATTCAGTCCGAATGTTTTGTATGGATGACCTTCCGAGGTCAGGACCCACGCTAAGCAGAGCTTGTTGCGCAGGTCCTGACCTCACAACCCGATCGCGCAATTCCTGTTGGCCGGCAGAATTTAGAGACGAAAGTTTGACATGCCCGAACATTACTGACCGGCCGCCGCGCTCACTGACCTCACCTGACCTGAGTGGCGACCCGCTCACCGGCCGCAGGCCATACCAGTCAGGAGCAAATAGCGAGCGCCGAAGCGACTCGAACCCGGGCTGTCACTAACGGGATAGGTCAGGAGTCCAGCGCTCTCCCACTGAGCTACAGGGGCGGACACAGGTACACGGGCAATAGCTACCTTTTCGTTACAGGATGACGTTCCTACCAGTTGAGCGTTCCATTCGGGCGCCCATGGATTCCGTAGGAAGGCTTCCTCTCCCTTGCTACTCGTGGGTCGGTTCGGCGTGGGGCTGAGCCTGTTCGTTGGTTGGGGCGGAGCCTGTGTGACACGACCCCGACCCACGTGCCGGCCTGGGCTCAGGTCGCAGTGTCGCGCGAGGAACGGCCGTGTGCGGGGAGCGGGCATTCTGTGACTGGAAGCTGCTGGATGTGATGAAGAGTGATGACGCTTGCTGTCAACTCGCGTATCAGTGTCGCCCGAAAAAAATAGTCTAACTGGTCACAGGGGGGACTGAGTCAACGAAATAGCGGGTCAAACTAACTCTCGAAATATGACGATGTGTTAACGGATTAACGGGTGAACGGGTTAGCTATCCACTTGTAACATATATTGGATTCAGTTGTGCTGCATGATACAGTAGCGGGTTCTCCCGACCTGCCACCGCAAAGTCCGCCGGTGTTCAGTGTTGCTTATTTTAAGGATTTAAGGGAGTGAACGTTAAGGATTCCAGACACTCGTCTCACCGAAGGGGGATGTTATTTCGGCGGCGCTAGTATGCATTAAATTCAGTCAGCGCAGTGCAGTGGCGTGGATGGAAAAATCATCTGCATGGGCGGCCAGCGCAAATCAGCTGTGTTTGCCTTTTCGATCTGTGTGTGACTTCAAGCAATCACCATGTTTGGCAAATTCGATCAATTATTCTAAAGGCAAATATCAAGACCAGTAATGTTCCTTAAAATGAAAAGTTTAAACCAGTAAGACGCCCTAATCGGCCAAGGACGAGCGAGCCCGTAGAAACTCGATAGCAAGAAAATTGGTCTGCTGTTATCTTAACTCCACATTGCCAGTTTCTCAAACCACACACCAAATTTAAGCTTAATCAGTCAGCGCATCCGCGGAAGTGAAGGTGCCGTGCAGGATTATTTTGCGACGGTGGGCTGCCCTGCCTATCCCTACGGCCGTGCCGCCACCTACCGCGTCCGCTCGCCAGAGGCGGAGAAGATCTGGGCCACGCTACATCCCTGACGCGACACGTGCCATGTGCCATGCTGACCCTTCACGTGAGATGAAACATGACAATAGCATGATTGATTGAATGGGGCTATCAGATGGCGAAAACTGCTTGTCAATTGGATGCGGTATTCCAAAGATATAAGATTCTGAAAAGCGCTACGGTCGGGCCGGGTCGGGTCGGCCGTTTATATGTGAGACAAGTCCCGTGTTCAGTGAGGGATCGCTCGCGCTTCGCGCTCGTTCGTAATGATTCAACCATATTTATATGTTTTTTTCGCACACAAAATCAGCGAATCAGTGATTGGCATTAGATTAGTTAGAAAACTCCACAAAACTGCCGTATAATCATACCATGTGCCGAGTTTGATTTCCAACATTTTTCCTCGCTTATCATATTTATCATATCGATAGTGGATTCAGTCTATAAGACACAAAAATAGCGAAAGCAGTTCGAGTTTGCCTCAAAACAACTTCGGTCCACTCTATTTCCTTTTCAAGTATGCACTCCCGCGAATGGCCGCTTCGATCTCATACAATATTCCAAACAACTCGGCGACGTCTGGCCGTCTCGAATTGCCGGCACGGGACTCGTATTACCACCACCGCAACTACCGCCCGCGTCGCAGTCAAACTACCACTTCTCCGGCTTACTGAGGTGCAGAACAATGTGAACCGCGCTCCGAAAATGGCGTGGATGAGCCGGTATAATGACAGCGGCACCGCAATACCATTGCGAATTGGTAAGGCATCCTAGTCTGTAGAAGTTGTTTTGAATATAGGTTTGGGCTCTGATGGGACGCACTTCCGCTGCAAGTACAGCGCTGTGATGTTGATGTGTTCCATCGACTCCAACTGCGGCAAAATGGCCGACTCGGACCGAGTCCGAGTCAGACTACGAAACGCTGCAGATAAGGGCTGTGGAGTCGAAAGCTGTGTTTTGGCTCCAACTGCGACACAAAACTGAAGAAACTCCCTCCGAAGTCCGAATCCAAATACGATTCTGCTTAAATTTGCCGACCCGAACTCCAGCGCCCGGGCTGCAAAACTATATGGAATGCGCTTTTTATATTTTATATTTCATTGCTTTAAACAGGACGTCCCCTAAATTAACATATTTTTGGGTTGTTGAATCAGGCTTTGTACATCAGGGGGTCGATATTTTCTGTAATATTTCAAGACATCGTTGTTTTAAACATAATGACATTCATTAGTTTCTACATAACTTAATGAAGTTCTGCTCTAGCCCTATCACAACTTTGTGTGTTAGTTATAGGCGGAAGCGTCTGTTTTCTGTCTTTGGCAGTATGCGGAAGAAGACACCTGTCCTTGAATCCTGTATTGCTGTCATTACGACCTTGACCAACGCATCAGAACCGCAGCGGGCGAAGTGGGCTATCGCCTACAGCACTCGCCAGTGCTATTATTGAAAATCCTTGAGCAGTGCACGGGCTGCGTATGAATGAGTTGGGCCGCTGCCTCATTAGACGACATTGTTGGGCGGCCTTCAGGCCAGTGCAGGGGACTGTACTGCAGTCCGGGGAGGTGGACTGCTGTCTCGGTATAGGCAGTAAGGTGGACTGAGCTGCCCAGGTGGGCGTCTCACTGGCTGACGGGCCGGACTCAGTCGTTATCTTTAGCCGCCGGGACTCAGTCCGTTGTGTCGTGTGTCGCCGCCGCCGGTAATGGCCTCCGAACAGCCGTGCCAATTGCGAGCTGGCACGACGTTCAAGTCCTCCCCCTCCCCCTGCCGCCACCAAACGCACCAATCAATCACACATCGGAAGTCGATGCACATACAATGGCGTGCCAGGTGTCCACCAAGGTGTTCCATTAACCTAGAGGGCTGGTGACGGGGTGCTGGAGTGGCCTCCAGACCTGGTGATGGGTGGTCCACCAAGGTGTTCCATTAACCTAGAGGGCTGGTGGCGGAGTGCTGGAGTGGCCTCCAGACCTGGTGAGGAGTGCTGAGTGCTGACATTGCAGTCCACTGAGTGCTGACATTGCAGTCCACAGGCTTGGTGATTGGTCCATGCACGTATTGCAGAGACGAAATGCATCGAAACGGGAAGTGGTCTATAAATGATGCGGGGATTGTACTCAGCTGTGGGTCTGACTCAGTTCTAACTCAAATTATTCCTGTTTTCAGTTCAACCTTTCACGGAATGTGAGCACGAGTAATGAAAGTTAGCCCAACAGTAAGTTAAGCGATGTTCTTTAAAAAAGGTGAGCTACGGGATAGATACTCCAGCCAAGCGAAAGTGTATCACGCCTTATCCACTCCAACGATCACTGACGGCTCATAAAAGGTTATCGCGTTGAGGATCAAGCGAGCATAACTTGAGCTGTCTCCGAGTCGAACCGTGGGTAGAGCACAATCATGGGTGATACCCAGAATCCAACAGATAATTTAAATATTCGGTGTACATTGCATTTGTTAAGTTTTCAAAATGATTTGTCAAACTCGTCTGGTATTTGTAGTAAATAACACCAAAGGTAATATTGCAAAATCTTCTGCCTGTATGTGATGATGATGATAATTGCTTTTTTGCGTACCGACACTGTTGAGGTAATTTGGCGCCCATTGGTCTGGAAAGTCAGCAGGTAACAATATTATTTGTGAGTTGGTATATACCAAGTTCTCTGAATATTTCCCAACGCTGGATTGAGCCGAGACGACGCGTTCCACACCTGACTGGCTGGTCTGTGATATCACCGTGCAGTACAGACAGATCTGTCTCTTTATTAGGACTAATTGGACGGCGTCGGCTGTGCGACACCCATGACGGCCAGCTGCTACATATTGATTATGGATCACTTAGTCCGGTCACATGATGAGGAATGACTCCTCATTGTCGTCACTATATGTCTCTCTTTTCTGATCTCTGACGTATGAATGGCTGTGTCACTGTGTGGGTTGTTGTGCCGGGCGGCTCCTCGTTAATCCACGTCACATGCTTTGCATCCTAGCATCGATCAATAGCACCTTTGTTTACTTTGGATTACCTGTCAGTCTATGAATAATCAGTGGCGGTTCTGCGGCGTGAGCGACATCCCGTGGGGTATATAATTATAAATACGTGTAATGTAAGTGGAGTGTGCGTGCCAGCTCACGATTGATGGGAGATGTTACAATGCTCTTATGATTAGTAGGAGAATATCCAATCGGTGGCCGAAATATCGTGGTCCATGTTTGAGGCGGACAGAGATGAACAGGTGGCTCAATTATTATCGTATACGGTAGTTGAGTATACATACTTGACGACAACGTGCATGTAACATCCCAGCGTTCGTAGGTGAAAAAGTGGACACCGTGCAAGCCAATTCACATTTTAAGTGCTAACTTATTATACAGTTGTGGTGCATTTCCGTTTCCTCTGAATCAAATTAGGTCAGCCTACATGCGACACAACATTATAACGTGAGTTATTATTTATTCGCTGAGTTATTCAGACAACACCCGCTTTGTTCGGGA
Source organism: Semibalanus balanoides (assembly GCA_014673585.1). NCBI lineage: Eukaryota > Metazoa > Arthropoda > Thecostraca > Balanomorpha > Balanidae > Semibalanus > Semibalanus balanoides. Next base: position 64,850 of record VOPJ01001876.1, on the reverse strand, counting down.
GACCTGTGCTCTAATTCGTAAATAGTGTGTAATATTTACCACAGCGTCACAATATGTGGGTTAGTGGGTCGAACACACCAAGGATTTTATATTTATTATTTGTGACTCTCTTCCTTCATGTCCTTTTTACATTTTTATATTATTGAGCTTTGCTTTTCCAACTTGCACTTTTTACATCTGCTGTTATCATATGCTCAAAATCTGATGCGCTTGTTTTTTGCCCAGCAATGCGTTTTCTTCTGTTTTCTTTTCTCTCTGTTGTATTTTCTGTGTGTCCAATTCCTGCCTCGCCTTTGGCGTCCCCTCCGTCGAGCATTTCTAGAAGTGAGCGCGTCCTAATGGCCTGTCAACATTCCGTCGCTCTCTCGTCCGGCAGAGGCTGGTGGAGGAGGAGAGGTGGCGGCGGGAGGTGCGCGCCGGCGCCGGAGAAAAGTGGCTGTTCTGTCACCTGGCCTGCTTCAACACTCGGTCCATAAACAGTGGGGCTGGTCGGGGGTCGGGTCGGCAGGGCGTGTGACGCGCGGGGTGTGGGGTGGGGGAGACCCCCAGCGACAGTCACACCTCCTGAGTCGGAGATATTTAGCCCGGCCTGAGCCAGAGCTGCAGTGATACTTTCTTGACAGTTTATGCATGGTATTTGGGACTGGGCTCTGCTTCACGAAATGGTTAGCGAGAAAGCAGCCCATTTTTCCAGTCCCTTATCGCGGTTTTATTTAACCAGAACAACGGAGTTGATATTGTGGTGTGTGTTAGAAGATTGGACACGGTCCGAATAGCCCATGAACACCATTTAATGTTTGTAACTGTTCAACCGCAGGGTGTTCCATTCAAGGGAAAAGTTTTCCAGAGGAAACACCCAATTGCAAGAAGATGCGTCCTTCTCACGGGATAACTGCCATTTTACCGCCAGACTTAAGTCGTAGCTTCACCCTTCTTTACCTTAGGGAGCTATATTTTGGATGCCTGCAGTCTGCTCCCGAAATCGTGCGTTGTGAGCTGCCAACTGCTACCGAAATCGATCGGTGTCAACTGTGAGCTGCCAACCCGCACCGCTGCAGCTAGGTTTGTCCTGGCTGGCAGGATGATCGTTCGTAACTGGCGGGCAAAGGTACAAATGGATGGACAAACGGACGGACGAACGAACGGACGGACACATACACACAGGGACGAAGGAACAGACAGACAGACAGACAGACGGAAGGACGGACGGCCGTCTGGCTGTCCGGACGGACAGCTGGGACCTGCACTGGACATCCAGCCCATTAACAATGCATGACTCCGGCGGCGGAGCGGACCACTTCAGCGTACTGTGCTGTGCCGCACGCCGTCAGCTCGCTCTATTGGCACCGAGCCGCCGCCGCCGCCGCCGCCGCCGCCGCCGCGCGATATACCCTATCAAATATTGACGCAAGCTGTTGAGCGGTGACAATGGGTGGCAGGACGCACCTGTCAGTGCCGGGCGGCTGCACAGCGCGGCCGCCCCCGCCCCCGCCCTGGACGCTGATTAATGACTGCGGCAGCAGCTGTTTGTTCGGCTGCATCGCAGGCAACAAGTCGCAGCTCAGCAGGGCGCCGTTCATAGTTGATGGGCTGCTGCCAGGCATTTTGCCAGCGGGACACTTATGACGGAAAACGACCCAGGTAGATGTGTATTTTTAGAAATTGGATGGCATGCCCACTCGCACAGTTGCGTCAGTTTTGTTTGCATAGGCCGCGTGAATCGTGATCTTAGAGCTGTTGGATCAACTTGGTGCAGACCAAACTACAATCTCGCGCTCGTGACTCTATCGTCTGCAACGCAAGCTTCATCTCTTGCATCACGTCAACGGGCAGATCGCCCATTGGCGGGTATAACAAAAGGCTGAGGCCAGCTCTGAAGGCGTCATTTGCCAGTCTCTTGGGTCGGAGTCGCTGTCGTTGCTGTGGGGCACGCAGTCACTGTGGCCTCGCCCTGTGAATTCCGAAGTCGGAGCTCTGTTGCTGGAGCCTGGAGGTGGTGACATGACTATAAACAGCCCAGGTAGCTGCAATGGTAGTATATGATGAATTGTGTGCATTACTATATCTTACTCATGAAAGCTCGAGGAAGAACATAAATAACTATGTCATAAAACACAAAATACCCCACAGCTGGCACAGGCTGGTGACACCGTTGACACTTGCCATGGTTTGACTGGTATTTGGGAGTGAAGCCAAATACATTATACAACACATGCATTGCATAATGCATGCTAGCTACATTCCCTGTCATGGTCAAGTATATAGTGCAGACCAAGGAATGAGAGCCCTCAGCCAGGTCAGGGCTGGCGACACGCCCAGCGTCGGGCCCATAGGGCTCTGTCTTTCACAGTCTGATACGTGTGCACGACACCTCTGTGGGGTGCGGCGAGTACAGCCCGTGAGAGTACAAATTGGTCTTACTCTTGTTTTTTTGTTTTTTGCTGGCAAACAATTTTGTTTATACGCATTTTTCTTGTTGTTGTATATATCCCACATGCATAGGCGGATCCAGAACGGTTGATTTTGTCTGTTTGAGGGGGGAAATCCCAAAAAGTCTCGTACATTTCTGAAAACTCATCGGATTTCGCTTGCTTATTAGTTTTACGACAATCTCAGGAAATGTGTCAAATTTGCGCCGATTTTGGGTGGTTTGGGGAGCCATGGCCCGTGGCCTCCCCTCTGGATCCGCCCATGCCCACATGTATCCACGTACGTCAGCAGTGCAACACGCCGGTGGTCACTGACCGGGTCGACATCCGCTCCCGATTGCAGCATCGGTTAGTCCGACTGTAAACCAAGTGGCGACAGACAGGCACAACATTCCGTTCTGATTACTCGAAACCCACGCCGGAGCTACTGCTGGGAGATAAATGATTCTGTAATGATTCTGCGGATAAACACTGTCCCGGAGCTTTACACGGCAGCCCGGTTCCAGAGCGGATGCGGCATGAGTCACACTCGGAACGGTTAACGCACGACGTGGCATGGTGCTTTTGAATGTAGGACATAGATCGCGTCTGTTTTTTGTATCACTAAGATATGAGAAACAACTCGTACTGGACCGCCACTGGTGTGGTTTGATTGGTGCATCACTTCGTTGTGAGATAATTTGAGTTTGACATAGCCAGCTGGGTAAATCCACTGCATCCTGTATCCTGAATCCATTATTATGATGGCAGACAGGGACGCAGGAAGTATGTTCAAGTTGGGGGGGGGGGCAGGATTTTAGTCTGCCAACGAGTACTCAGCCGGAAATCCTGCTCACTTCAGAATTCTGCCCCCATTTTGAACCAACTAGTCACTTTTCGTGTGTAGGTATTTGACCTATTTACGACGTCGCGTGGCGCCGCAGCCACTACTCGTCCACTACAGGTATATTGGATGCAATTCATCCTTTACCTGACAATAGACTGCGGCTAATCATTCCTGCTTATATCCGGATTTTTTCGAAGAATTTATGATGAACAAATTAAAAAAATATATTTTCATATTGTTTTAAGTAAATTCTCAGCATGTACACATGAAATATGCGTACTTAGAAAATGGTCAGTACCGCATTGACGAAACTGTTAGAAGATTCTCACGTGTTTCAAAAAATTTTGAACGTTGATACTCGCATCTACAGACTGACTGACAGTTTAATCGACACTTGCCACACACAGCCAATTCGACCACTTTCGACCGCGCATTGACCTCTAGCTGGATCATAAAATGATCTCTGCGTTTTATGCTTTAATAACCTACTTTGAGTTATTTTGAAACTGATATCGCTATATACCTTTTTCGGCGCTGCGACGAACACAAGTCGCCAATAAACATGTTCACTTCAGCGACGCCTAATGACGGATTAATTCAGGCAGGTTCGACAATCTTATGAACCTCGGATAGCGACACTTAACTACTTGCATTTAAGATCATCATACCTTTGAGTCTTAGCCGCTCGCATAATTCATCTACAAGTCCTAAGAATGATATACTTTACAAGTGTCTGGATACATAATCAAAGGTCACGACCGGATTTTTTTGGACTGCTCTATGGCGGTTTTAACCGCGCCGTGCAGTGCTCGGCGGCCACCTTCGCTGTGCTAGGGGAAGCGGAACCCATTGCAAGAAACTATACCTGTTCTCGTACAAATTTTCTGGAAACTATTACGCGTCCATTTATTTAACATGGTCAATTATTGAGGTCACCAGAGGTCATCAAAGGTCAGATTTTCCACTTTTCAGGGCTTTTGCTCCAGAATGCCCCCCACTCCGCCAAATATCTAGCGAATCTATGAACTATTCTAGGTACAAACGAAAAAAGCGATTAGAAAGCTCTTTGGAAAAATGCAAATTCGCCAAACGTGGTTTTATTTCAGTTCAATAGTTATACGGCGTCCATGAGCCACCATCAAGATCAAAAAGGTCTATTTTGAGACACGGCTTCCCATATCCGATTTGCCTTTTACTTTGTACATTGGAGGCGGTTTCAGCTTCTTTAGATGGATTTTTATCAGCCAGAGTTAATGACAAAGCATTGTTGGTGACCTCGATGGACCTCGGGCTGACCCAGTAAGAGGGTCACTTAACAAAAATTGGCACCGGTTCTTCAAGGAATGGTCGCATGATGAACCGATGATTCAGAAGGATTTGGGCTGCTATCTTGCGTATCCTCAGAATCATAGGCGGCGGAAAGGGGGCGGGCACCGGAGCACCGTGCCTCTTATAATTTGTAAGGGGCACCCATATAAAATAGCTCCCCTTAAATTGTATATGGCTTATGTTACAGATTTAGGTCTTATCAAATTTATGGAAACACATTTGTATAATGTCGTGAATATTTACGTCGGTGGCGTGATATCCTCGTTGGTAAAAACAATGAAAATTTAAGACAATTGTGGAAGAATCGAGTGTTCAGAGTCAGTGGTGCACGAGTCAGAAAACGCTGTGAAATAAAAGGAAATATATCAGTTTTTTGTTAAAAGTAAGCTTTATCAGATTTTGTGAAACTTTGAGGTCTTTAAGTCCCTAAAAATGTCACCTTTGAGCTTTTTTCGTTCAACATTGACAAACCAATTTGTGTGAAGATAATTTTTTTATAATCCGAGAAAACAATATGCATAGGGCTGGTCCAAAAAAAGAGCATCGTCATTAAGAGCAATCGTTACTGCAGTACTCACGAGTGTAAAAACTCTAAAATGGCTTCGTTCCTTACGTCATTAAAGTTTACATATGGGTTTTGAACCGTTTTAGTCATTTGAAAAGCAATGGTGTTGAACGTCTACGGTGCTTGGTAATATCCTAACTCAATTTTCTTGAGTTTTCACCAATTCAGTTTTAACTATTCTTTAAATGGCTACATCAGACTCAAATTCGAGCTGAAAGCAATTATAACTAGATCCCTACATGATAAATTTCAAACATTTAATTAATGAACATGTATTTTTATCTTGAACATTGCATGTGATTACATCTTCAACGTTTTTGTTCATGCAGAAACTGGTAAAACAGAAAAAAAAATCGATCCCTCAAGGAAAAGTTTGGGGGGGGGGGGCGACGCCCCCCGCGAAAAAAGTTGGGGGGGGGGCGCTGCCCCCTCTGCCCCCCCGGTTCCTGCGTCCTTGAATTGGCAGATTATATAGTGCGGGCTTGGTATGGCCGTCAGCCATTGTAGGTGGAAATTGGAATCGGTGCAAACGGAGATATGTCTGAGGAATCAATGGAGCGGACTAGTTGGAGGAATTCGACAACTTATGTAGCAGTAACCATTGATTAACTGCATGTAAGCATATACAGGGTAAATTGAAGTGGACACAACCGGAGATGCGAGTTGCCCAAGACTAACGCCAGAATGGTTGTTGATCAATTTTATCAGACAGAACAGAGTGACCATTCGTGTGTTTTTTATATGTGTATATTGCTGTGTTAAACAACTAGTGTAATGTCTGAATATGTAAAATTTACAACTAACGTCTCAACTGTGGGCGACAATTACCAGCATCTGGTCTTGTGAAGTAGATTAGTAGGTTGCTTGTTATTGTTTTGGTGTAGGAATAAGTTGGTCATTTGCTGCCTTGGCAGATTGCTTCACCAGGTTAAGTTGTGTTTTTAATCTTTGATAAAGTAGGTATACCATATAAGGCGGTTAAAGTATCGCTATTTTCTCCCCTTCATCATTCACCACTGCCCCTCCGCGGTGGTTTCGCTCGGTTGTGAGCCGGGGGTCCAAGTTCAGCTGTGCCGCAGTTCCCTCCAGTATTCCGGCACAGTATACCAGTACAGGCAATACATATCCAGCCCATTATGGTCTCCAGTATTGCGGTACAGTATACCAGTACAGGCAACACATATCCATTCAATTATGGTCTCCAGTATTGCGGTACAGTATACCAGTACAGGCAACACATATCCAGTATTTCATTATGCTCAAGGCTGTATAGGAATTATGTCACAGTCAATCAATGGATATCGTATACCGAAGCTGAGACAGACAGCACGCTGCTGGAATCGTTTGAATGCGATTTGTGGCGGCGCTGCTCGGCAGTCCGTCGGAGCGTGAAAGGTCAGCCGGCCGCACGTGTCCGGACTCGGGGAAGGGTCCGTGTCAGTCCCGCAGCAGTCCGTGTCGGACACTGTGTGGGACACGTTATGGGACACGCTGAGACACTAACCGCCAGCGGCCGGCGAATATCCCGGCCACAGGATGCAGGTGCTAGCGTTTGCTTCAGTTCGCAGGAGAATGAAGCTTGGTAAATGGGTGGTTTGCTCGCCCACGGTATCTACACATTTTTGGAGTGTCTAAATGTGCCAGTGATCTATTGTGGATTTTGGACGAATCGATGACGAAATGGTTTACACAACATTTCACGCATTTGCAAAGTCATCCAGGTGAAGATAGGTACCTATACAATTTTTCTTACAAAATAAGGAGTGCAAATGCGACTTCGGCAATGGTTTGTGTAACCTATTTAGATTAAGGGAATGTTGTGCCATTAACATGCCGTTTGAAACTTAAATAGTTGTTAAAACCCAAGCCCTACACAGCCCTCCTGTTTTTTTTTTTTTAGTTTTTCACATGCGGCCAGACACGTAACCATGATTTTGTCCGGGGGCGGCGCCTCTTAAGGGCCCTTGCCGAGCGTTGAAACAGCCCCTTCCCGAGCGGTGCAAGGGCTCCTTAAACATATTCGAAATTGGTATATATATATATATATTTATATATATATGTATATACCAGCTTCAATTATTTTATAGGCTCAATACATAGAACTCTTAAATTAATTGCGCCGCGGAACAGCACGAAAATTTTGAGTCCTATGCCCTGGATATGCGTTCTTATCAATGCATCTTACTACGCATGGTGCGGAACTCTAAAATGTTATTGATCGTTTAAAAGTGAGGTATAAAAGTGCTAAGGCGAACAATTTTGCCCAATCGCATTGAAAAATAGCAACATAACTCATAAATGCGCCGGGAAACGGCACAGTTTGTTTTGTTTTAACCCGTAAACATTTTTTACCCAGGCAATATTTGTGCCTAAACTGCGCCGCGGGGTGGTGCACAAATTTAGAGTTTAATTCCCTTGGCCTAGGCAGCTGCATTCTGTTGTTGAAAGGCCCAGGGGCTCTTCAGATCGTAGAGGCCCCTTGGACCTTTTCAACACCCTTCCGATCTGTTCAGGGACTCATCTGGGATCTGCGAAAGGATGGGCGATGTAGGATGGGCGATACATATCAAATGCAAAGAGGATTTACTTCACAATACAATACAAATATTTAGATCTGAGCTTTCGCGTGTTACCGGATGCCTCCTAATCGCAGACAAAGGGTGTTACAATATACCCGAACCTTCCGATTTTTTTTTCTGGAGAAAGTCCTCCTTCTATTTAATCTTCATCTGGAATCTCTACGTGCTTTGGGCCCTTCCGATCTGACCAGGGACTTCTATGACCTTTCATAAAGCCTCTCTTATGTGTCAAGGTGCCCATTCGGCCTGTTCAGAGGGCCTTCCAATTTGGCCAGGGACTAAGGGCAACGCATGCCCATGATTTTGCATTCGCATTCAAATACGCATTCGGCGACCCCTCAGATATCGCTCAAAATGATACCACAGGTTCTCCATGACGTCTAGACCTCATATCCGCAATATTACCGCAGCACACTCAGCCGTTTAGCAGTTATAGGTGAACAAAATGTTGGGGGACACGTCCCCTCGTCCCTCCCGGTGGCGGAGCCCCTGTCAGGGACTGCAGTGGCTGCTTTGTCCCCCTGCTGAGATCCTCAGGGGCCCCTCTGATCTGCCCAGTGGGCCCTCCAGTCTGGCTAGGAACTCATCCGGCATGTTCAAGGGCCCTTCCGACCGGCCCAGGGACCCTTTCGGTCTAGCCAGGGGCCCCTCCGATCTACCCAGCGACTCTCTGGTCGGACTGCGCTGGCTGCTTTGTCGCCCTTTCAAGATAATCAAGGGGCCCTCTGACTTGCCCTGGCCCTTCCGTGCTGACTAGGAGCTAATTCGGCATGTTCAGGAGCCTTTCGTTCCCACCCAGGGGCCCTTTTGGTCTGATCAGGGACCCCTCCGATCTGTACAGGGGCCATTTTAATTTTAAAGAACACATTTGGTCTGTCCAGGGGCTCAGTAGCCTTCTAAGGAGCCCTTCTGAACTGCCAAAGGACTGCGCTTTCTGCTTGGTTGTCTTGCCGACATGCTCAGAGGGCCCTCCGTTCTGCCCAGGAGGCGCCTCTGTGCTGGCTAGGGGCACATTCGACGTGTTCGAGGGCCCTCTGACCAGATAAGGGGTCCTTTTGGTCTGGCCAGGGCCCTTCTGACATACACAAGGCTCTTTTGAACGTCTAAGGGACTCTCTGGTCTTTCAGAGAAGGCCCTGGTGGCCCTTAGGACCCTCCGAAGTGCTCTCAACTCTCTAAAGATCACCCGACATAATACAGCACTTCGCGCGGTCTCGTCAGCCCTTCTCGGCGCGCCGAAAGGGACGGGGTTGGAAGGACGTAGCACGAGGGGTACCCTTAAAGGGCTTGTAAGCAAACTACAAACGTATCTTGGCTGACCCCAAAACACTTTCTGAACGAAGTTACAAGCATTGATATTCTTAAAGTTTGGGTCTTACGTGTTCTTTGTCGTGTTGCGTTCTTATGACGTCATCCGCCTTGACAGTGTGTTCATGTCAAAGCCATCACGTGGTGGCTGTACGTTGACCCGGTTCTTTGTGCCTGATAAGACGTATGGTGACAGTATGACCACGTGTCGGTTACCGATCCGGTTAGCAGTGGTAATAGTACGCGGACAGTAGCCAGATCAGCAGACTTAAAGTCTTTCAGTGGAGTAGGCAAAGTCTTAAACGGTTCGGTGACATTCTTGTAGGAGTTCGCAATTCGCATGAATTACAAAGTCTTAAACGGTTCGGTGGCATTCTTGTAGGAGTTCGCATGAATTACAAAGTCTTAAACGGTTCGGTGGCATTCTTGTAGGAGTTCGCATGAATTATGCATCGCTTTTCAATAATTCTTTGAAGTCGCACGAAACCCTTTCGTTATCTGTGAGAAGACTTCAAGACTTGGAAGTGACAGGGTGAAGCCTTGAAAGGCATTCTATTAGTTTAATTACGCACGGCTCAAGAACTGAAAACCTTGCAAGCAACTCCGGCGGTGGATCCAGAGAAAGAGGCATGAGACCGTGCCTTCCTTGAGCCGTGAGGGGGCTGTATAAACTGATCCTTTAGTCAACCACAGTGACGTAAAACCAATTCTACTTCGTTTTCGCGAACCACCACCGGTTCGCCACCGTCCCCTGGCTTGCATTGTCAGTCAGACGTTGAAAAACTCCACATCTTTTGCCGAATCCCGGAATCACACATCTGAAAATCCACAAACACCGGACGTTCCTTATTGCAGTTTGAACGTTTATTACAGTGATGTCTCATTTAGTAATCTCGCTTAAAATAGCGCTGTATCGTGTGAGCCGACTAGCTCTGGGTGCGGCGGCCGGGGCCGGCGCCGCTCGCCCGTCGTTCGCCGCACACACTCTCTCTCTCTACGGCGGCCACCGCCTGTCACACGCCGCGCGTACGGCGCCAACACGGCACCCTCGAGCCACCCGCGCACCGGCAGACAGAATCCAACAGCTGCAACAAATCCTAGCGGCCACCGCGCCGGCGTCACGGCGGCCTCGTGCGCGCGCGACAGGAACTCAGGTCAGGTCGGGTCACCAGGGCAGCGGCGGCGCAGCCCTCCTGGCGGGCGGGGCAGACACCAGTCGGTCGTGGTTGGGTCTACCGGTGTGCGGGGAGCGCTCCCGCCGCCGGCCGCCGCGCGTCGGCTATATAAAACACCTGCCCTCCCGCGCACCCGGCCCCGACTCCGAGAGAAACGCCACAAAACAGCTACCAACAGCATAACAAAACGTAGAATTCGGGGCAACGCATAACAGGAACGTACGGGAGGGGTGGTTCAGGCCCGGCCACGACACGGGCAGCGTAAGGCAGTTTCTCCATTTTGATTTCCTTCCGAGACTGACCTATCCGAGGAGGGGCTTTGGCTGACGAAGCAAACAAGGCGAGCTTCGAGCGGGGCCCGGGCGGGACAGCTCGCGCGCGGGAGGTGCCAAACGGGGCCACTTAACGGTGCCGATAGTATTTTGATTGCGTGCTAAAGGCAGGCATTCGAGGTGGCGCAGAGTCGCCCAGCGGAACGCGGACCGAGTTCCGGTCGGGACCGGCCGTCAGCGGCGCTGCGGTGGACCATCGGACCGTCTCAGAGTCAGATCTTGAGCCCGCCCGAAGCAGGCGGGTGGGGCGGGCGGGACGGGGCGGGCGGGGCGGCCAGTCCGCCGAACCGGCACAAGGCAGATATCACTCCCGGCAACTCCTCTTGGGCTATAACGCTTCACTAGTCGCCGCCTATAATAGAAACCTGCGTATCGTGTATAGTTGCACTACTGAGCCGCGGAGCGCGGGAGCGCGCCGCGCCTGGAATGAGAATACGGACCTCGACTTATCACATACGCCCCGCCGGACAGGACTGGGGGAGAGAAGGGGGGCTACGGCGCCACCGGGGGAGAGGAACGGGAGAGAGGCAGGACAAACAGTCAGACGGCAGAGACGAGAGGTGGAGAGAAGGGGAGAGAACATGGGCCAATGGTTAACTGGGGCATGTGAAAGGGGAGAGCGTGGTTCGAAGCCTATGCAAACGTAACCACATGAAAAGAGCTGAGGAGGGACGGACGATAATTCAACAGGTCGTGAAGCCGGAAGGCGATTATGATCAGATTAGTGGGGAAGGAAGGAATTTGGAAGAACTGGGAAATAACAGACACGCATTCACGGGCGGAGGGCAATCAACTCAACAGACACAGGGAACACTTCTAGGATAACACACAAACCTATATGATAACTCAGATGGGTCATGATGACAAGCACCACGGAAGCCAGCGAAATGCAACTCACTAGCAGCCGTGGAAATGGTGGAATCGGCGAACGGTTCGCTACCCAGACAGATGATGGGTGATGGCATGAATATTGAATACGGACGGTGTTCACCTAGCTGGCGCTGCCGAGCCAGCTGCGCGGAGGAGGCGGCGAAGGCCGCGGCCCGTCAGGATCAACTGGTGAACGAGTAAGTAAGCGTTTCTACAGCTTCTGACGGCTGTCGTCGAGGGTGCACTCGATACGACGCACCGCCCTCTGAGCCGTAATATTATAGAAGGTAAGAGTGATAAGAAGAGGAATATAGAAGTGTGGGAGTATTTGTGCAGCACTGCGGCCTACTAGGTGAGGTCGGCGCGGCGCGGCGCGCGCTCAGCAGCTATCGGCCCGGCGGCCAGCTGGCCCACCGTGATATAGACATATTCCTGAGTCATGACGCCGCCTCACGGCTGGGCCCCCGGGTGGCTGGCGGCCAGACACGCGCTCCCTCTCCCCCGACCTCTCGCCTCCCTTATCCCCCTCTATACGCCGATCTCACTCTCGCGAATTTCTGAGCTACACGCCTCTTCACTGTCTGCCCTCGCCTCCGGACATCGCTACGACGCGTCGATTTTTCTGCGCTTGCCCTGCCGGACACACGTCGGTGGTATGATGAACAGGCCATTCCACCGCCGCGCGCTCCGACGCAGCCAGCGCCACCTATATACCCCCGCCGACAGCGCCATCTTTACACCCGTCAGTGGCGCCACCTGTAGACCGCCGCGCGTGGGGCTGTGCAGAGCGCGGCCGTGAGGAGCGGTGACCGGTGCGTGGCTCACGCCTCCGCAATACTGCGCTGGTGTGGCAGGCCCGGGCCGACCACCGCCGGTATCACACACTGCGTCACCGCCGGGCCGGGCTCCACCGAGGTCAGCGGGCCGCCGCCGGGTCCGCTGAGCAGCCGCGCTGAACACTAGACGTCAGACGAACGAGAGTCGGGGTTGACGGACGGCTCCTGGAAACGACACGGGAGCAGAAGAGCACGGTCAGCACACTGGATATGGCATGTTCACACGTTTCAGGAACATCGTCCACGTTTGTCAAGTGTGTCCTTAAAGTGGTTATATAAGTGTCTGGGCTAGTAACCTTTTATAATTGTTACATGGTCAAAACGTACTTGTGGTAATTTATATGGTAATATCAGAGGAAATTGATCGCAAATTTTGCAACAATCAGTAGTTTTCGATAAGGGAAATGATTATAATGGATGTCCCGTACAATGAAGCCGGTAGCGTTTTCCGCCTGAACATTTTTCATGAACGGATAAAGTGTAGCTACTAGAAGGGTGTGTCTGAACGATTGATTGAATGAAATAATCAGTCAATGAGCGAATTAATGAATACTGTGCAATATTTTTAGCCGCTAAACGGCATTATAACTTTCGACGGGACAATCGTTCACCAAAATTATTTATCGTTAACGTATGCTGATTGGGTCACATTTAAAGCTCTGAAACCAAATATTTCCATAGACAAGTGCATGCACATTTGTTTCACTCCACATATTACAAAGCGACAACAGCGCAAGAAAGATAGGCAGAGTAGAAGCAAGAATATGCAGCTGGTGGGCACCACCACCAGTTTCGGCTTAAACTGAGGAAGCACGCTGTGACTTGCTCCACGCTAAGTTTTCCACCAGCTCCAAATGAATAGGGATGGGGGCGACTAGGCGTGGAGAGTGTGTAAGTAAAGCTACTCGAGGCGTATCGTCTAATCTAATGACAATGGGCACAAAGTATTTGGTGAAATGTTAAGCTTAGAACATCTCTATTATCTACTACATGTTGTCATTAAAGGTTATTCCTCGATGTTCTTAATGTTGTTCCTCTAACAGGCTGCTGGGTTCTGGGATAAAATATGACACACATAATGCTAGTGTGTAGGTGGCATCTGTAACTTTTCATGATCGCCTATTTGATAAACAAAGGAACATAGTGCATTAACAAATATTCTTCTGGGTTCAAGAAGAACGCTCAAAGATCTTGCTATCGACTGCCTTTTTTGTGTCGAACCCTATACATTTTCATAAATAATGTTATTGAATTAACGTAGCTTCCTTTGAAACATTCCTACCATTCCTATAGGCTGAAATTATGTAAGTGTTATGCAACTTCGAAGAGCTTTGGCTGCTGCTGGCGAAATAACTGTGAACATTCCCGGCGATACTTTATGGGCACTTCAGATTGTGTTGGTGGTGCGTACGAGAACAGAATGAACAGGACAACAAAATGTTGGGATTTACATAACTCTCTACATTCTACAACAATTGAAGAATGCATTCATTGGCCATGGCCGAACATCTTCACATCATAACATTTAGCGTAACCTAGCTCCGATACAGCTGGGTTACTTCCGCAACATCATCTCAAAACGCATATGTTACGATGACTCTGTTTAACCTCGTGTTGATCTACTGATAGGCTACATTACTGTTTGCCAGTACGCCAGTCGGGCGGAGTCGCGTGTGTCAGCCGTGTGAGAGCTCTCACGTTAGTTACGACTGCAGTGGGTCGGAACTGTCCGTCACGAGGCCGTCCGCTTCCCTGCCGACGGTGCAGCCGCCACCTAGCGAGCGATCACAGCGTTAGCAGCCCGTCACAGTGACTGTGCTGTGCCACCCCACCACTGGAGCTCACACCAACCCACAGCAGGAGACGGGCCCATCCAATAGTGAAGCCATTCCAGCGCCGCGTCACAGCCAGGGGGGGGGGGCGCCAGTGGCCACAAACGCGCGCGCAGGGGCACAGACGCCGGCCACCAAAGCGCACACAGATCGCGGCGGCCGCGACACACACACACACACACACAAACACACACACAGACACACCAAGTCAGTCTACTTGCGCCGGGGCGGTTCGGCGGCAGTCGGGCACCGGTGTGGTTCCGGTCAGAGCCGCCAGGCGGCGGGCGGCGCGGAGAAAATAGAAGCGGAACATTGCTTACACGCGTCGTCTACCTGGAGTGCCGCGCTGGACGTCCGCTGCGCTGGAGCAGCGGACGGCTCGCCGGCCAGAGGAGCCAGGGACGTCTGTCGGCCCCAACTGGAGCGATGAGGAGGGAACTGCCGGCAACGGGGAGGGGAGGGGGTCACCAGCCGAGGTACACACTCACACACACACACAGCGGCACACAGACGGCAGCTCAGGATACAACCGTGCGCTATGGTATCAAAGAACATCGATGGATTACATATGAGGTGGTGCAAAGACTATTGTCTGAACCCTAACGTCAAGGTCTGGGCTATTTGTGATCGTTTAGCTGGATTTCAGACCTGTGTCAGGTCGACTGGCTGTGAGTGGCTGCGTCACTGACCTGTGTCAGGTCGACTGGCTGTGAGTGGCTGTGTCACTGACCTGTTGCCGGTCGACGGCTGTGAGTGCTGTGTCACTGACCTGGGTTCAGGTCGACGGCTGTGAGTGGCTGCTATCACTGACCTGTGTCAGTCTCGACTGGCTGGAGTGGCTGTATCACTGACCTGTGTCAGGTCGACTGGCTTGTGAAGTGGCTGTATCACTGCCTGTGTCAGGGCGACTGGCTGTGAGTGGCTGTATCACTGACCTGTGTCAGGTCGACTGGCTGTGAGTGGCTGTGTCACTGACTGTGTGAGTGGATGTAATCCACTGACTGTGTCAGGTCGGACTGGCTGTGAGTGGCTGTATCACTGACCTGTTGTCAGGTCGACTGGCTGTGAGTGGCTGCGTCACTGACCTGTGTGAGTGGCTGTGTCACTGACCTGTGTCAGTCGACTGGCTGTTGGTGGCTGTTCACTGACCTGTGTCAGGTCGCTGGCTGTGAGTGGCTGTATCACTGACTCCTGTGTCAGGTCGACTGGCTGTGAGTGGCTGCGTCACTGACCTGTGTGAGTGGCTGTGTCACTGACCTGTGTCAGGTCGACTGGCTGTGAGTGGCTGTATCACTGACCTGTGTTCAGTTCGACTGCGGCTGAGTCGGCCTGTACACTGACCTGTTGTCAGGTCGACTGCGGTGAGTAGGGCTGTATCACTGACCTGTGCAGGTCGACTGGCTGTGAGTGCCTGTATCACTGACCTGTGTCAGGTCGACTGGCTGTGAGGCTGTATCAACTGACCTGTTGTCAGGTTTCGGACTGGCTGTGAGTGCCTGTATCACTGACCTGTGTCATTGTCGGACTGGCTTGTGAGGGCTGTATCACTGACCTGTGTTCAGGTCGGCTGGCTGTGAGTGCCTGTATCACGACCTGTATCAGGTCGACTGGCTGTGAGGCCTGTATCACTGACCTGTGTCAGGTCGACCTGGCCTGTGAGTGGCTGTATCAGACCTGTGTCAGGTCGACTGGGCTGTAGTGGCTGTATCACTGACCTGTGTGAGTGGCTGTATCACTGACCTGTGTTCAGGTTCGACTGGCTGTGAGATGGCTGTAGCACTTGACCTGTGTTCAGGTCGACGGCTGTGAGTGCCTGTGTCACTGACCTGTGTCAGGTCGACTGGCTGTGATTGCCTGTATCACTGACCTGTGTCAGGCTGACTGGCTGTGATGGCTGTAATCACTGGACCTGTTGTCAGGTCGACTGGCTGTGACGTGGCTGTATCACTGACCTGTGTCAGTCGACTGGCTGTGATGGCTGTGTCACTGACCTGTGCAGGTCGACTGGTTGTGAGTGCTGATCCACTGGACCTGTGTTCAGGTCGACTGGCTGTGAGTGGTTATCACTGAACCTGTGTCAGGTCGACTGGCTGTGAGTGGCTGTGCACTGACCTGTGTCAGTCGAGACTGGCTGTGAGTGGCTGTATCCACTGACCTGTGTCAGGTCGAACTGGCTGGCAGTGGCTGTATCACTGACCTGTGTCAGGATCGACTGGCTGTGAGTGGCTGCGTCACTGACCTGTTGTCAGGTCGATTGCTGTAGTGGCTGCGTCACTGACCTGTTGTCAGGTCGACTGCGCTGTGAGCTGGCTTGTATCACGGACCTGTGTCAGGTCGACTGGCTGTGAGTGGCTGTGTCACTGACCTGTGTCAGGTGTTCGACTGGGCTGGATGGGCTGTTATCAACTGACCTGTGTCAGGTCGACTGGCTGTGAGTGGCATGTATCATGACTGTGTCAGGTCGACTGGGCTTGAGTGCTGCGTCACTGACCTGTGTTCAGGTCGACTGGCTGTGAGTGGCTGTGTCCACGACCTGTTGTCTCAGGTGACTGGCTGTGAAGTGCCTGTATCACTGAACCTGTGTCAGGTCGACTGGCTGTGAGTGGCTGTAATCACTGGACCTGTGTCAGGTCGACTGGCTGTGAGTGACTGCGTCACTGACCTGTATTAGTGGCTGTGTCAACTGACCTGTGTCAGGTCGACTGGCTGTGAGTGGCTGTATCACTGACCTGTGTCAGGTCGACTGGCTGTGAGTGGCTGCGGGGCGGCGGCGGCCGACCGCCGGCTGACGCGTCGCTCGGCAGTGAGGAAGGCATCACTGGCTGCCAGGGGTCACCACCGGCACCGCTGCCGACGCCGTCCGACGGCGATGCTGACGGCTGACGCCTGCAGATCACATGACAGAGTCAATACGGGGCATGTCAGAGTCGAGGGAGTCGGAGTTCACGGCTGACGCCTGCAGATCACAAGACCGTCAAATACGGAGTCAGAGTCGAGGAGTCGAGTCACGTGACGCCCTGAGATCACAAACAGCGGTCATACGGCATTGTCAGAGTCGAGGGAGTCGGAGTCACGGCTGACGCCTGCAGATCACAAGACAGCGTCAATAAGGGGATGTCAGAGTCGAGGGAGTCGGAGTCACGGCTGACGCCTGCAGATCACAAGACAGCGTCAATACGGGGATGTCAGAGTCGAGGGAGTCGGAGTCAAGGCTGACGCCTGCAGATCACACAGACAGCGTCAATACGCGGGCATGTCAGAGTCGAGGGAGTCGGAGTCACGGCTGACGCCTGCAGATCACACAGGACAGCGTCAATACGCGGGCATGTCAGAGTCGAGGGAGTCGGAGTCACGGCTGACGCCTGCAGATCACACAGAGTCAAGGGACACCGTCAAAGAAGGGGATTGATAATTGTAGCAATTGGACAATGTTCCTGGTTGCCATTTGCATTCGTTGATGTTAAGACTAAGCTCAAGTTGGTAACACTACCTTTGTAGTGAGTTG
The DNA here is from genome assembly GCA_014673585.1 of Semibalanus balanoides. Classification (NCBI taxonomy): domain Eukaryota; kingdom Metazoa; phylum Arthropoda; class Thecostraca; order Balanomorpha; family Balanidae; genus Semibalanus; species Semibalanus balanoides. The sequence continues at coordinate 47,265 of VOPJ01001876.1, read as the reverse complement.
GGTACTTGGTGGGCACTGTATCTATGTAGTCAGTCGGATACTCTGAAGGGGCCGTACCTTTGCAGTGAGTCAGGTACTCTGAAGTGGATTTTAACTTTGTAGTTAGTAAGGTACTCTGAAGGAGTACCGCGCTTGTGTCATCAGTCTGGTTCGCTTATTGTTTGTATCATGATTATTATTAGGGTATAAGAGCGCACCGACTCTCATGTCAATGTCCCCCCAAGTCAAGCACTGTTATCTGGTCAGCTTACCTTTGTAGTGAGTCAGGTACTCTGAAGGGGGACCGCCTCTCGTCAGTGACGTGGAGTCGGTCGGAGTGCTGCCTGGAGTCGGAGGACCCCCGGTCCCGCAGCAGGGCGACGATCGTGTCCAGCGTCTCGTGCAGCCGCTCGTCCAGCTTCTGCACTTGTCTGCCACACAACACCAGATACACGGTCACACTCACAGCACACAAGTCTTCCACACAGCACCAGATACACAGTCACACTTACAGCACACGAAAACACCTTTCATTGAGAGACCACAGTGTGGAATTTATAATGGAAGTGTGAGACAGACCCAGGACACCTGTGAAACCGTCCCAGCGCGAAGACACCTCCCGGAGGTTCGCACGGTACCGGTAGCAGCTGGGGTGCCGGGTAGATATCACGGGACCGCGGCCCTATCCCTACAGCAGGCAGCAGTAGTTACCTGCTCAGATCGTCTATCCGGGCGTTGATGGCCACGTTGGTGACGGGGTCCGCCGTCTCAGCCGCCGCCGGCTCCGGCTCGTGCCGTGACATCCAGGACGACCGTGACGGTAACTCGGAGTGCCTTCGCTGCACTAGCGAACCTGGCGGCCGGCGCAGCAAACAGTCAGGGATATAATGGACAGCAGCGAAACAGCGAGCACTCGCTGTTTCGCTGTTCCGAGAGCAGCGAAACAGCGAGATGGACGCACAATTGCAGGGCTTCTGTTCAGTTGTTCACAATATCGTGAATAAAGTGAACGCAATAAACTGGAGCACAAGCAGGCAACCAATTGCTTCAAAAAATGTCGCCTCGTTAACATGGATCGCAGCCAATGTTATTAGTAAACAATGATGTTAATATCCGCACATTTGAAACGCCTTCTTCAAGAAGACACAAATCAAAATCATGGCAATGTAGTTCCTTACCAAATATTCAGAATAGCTTATATCGCGTCCGGAGTATTCCCATTAACACACTTGTGACAACCCATTACAAATGTTTAGCAAACCACAGACAACAGATCTTGCGAAAGCAACTGGAGTTAGATAACACGCAAAGACGTCACACAGGTTAGCATAACAAAATAACAGAATTAGCGAAACAACATGTTTTGAATACAAACTCATGAAAGTTACCAAACCAAGTTGACTAGAAACATACAAATGCATCTTTATCACGCATGTAATTTTATGACACTCATTTGGAATGGAATACGGTACAATGAAAATGGTTAAAAAATCTGATGAAAGAATGTGTAAAAAAGGAAGTCAAGGTACCCCAGAGGCATATGTATGTACTTAGTGAGGTATGTGTGCATGACTTCGTTGGTCACAGTAAAAATGTGATATAAAAACGTGGACAATGCCGGGTATAAATGTACCTCGTGAAGTGTATATTATTTTGACCACAGTTATAAATTAATCAGTTAGTCACCTCAAAGTTAAAAGTCACACTTTATATTGCATCGAAATTCATTGTTCATAAACGCGCTGTGTGTATTTGTACGTATTTAACAAAGGGCGATATAAGAGCGCACGATACGGTACCGTCTAGCAATACAGCCACGGTTCAGCCACCAAACGCAGGCCAGGGGGCGCCACGTCAGCGCTCGCCACTGGCCACTTGCCTCGACAGTTTCGGTGAAACCTAGATGACGCGTCGCTGTGTCTGTGGCTCAACCCTTCAAACATAACGCCGAATTCAGAGCGAGATGTGTCCCACATGACCACACGGCAGAGTTCGTTACCAGAGCTCGTGCAAAATGAAAACAGGCGTCACGAACGCACCACACTTCATCGCGACAGTTCTGAAAGGTCAAGATAGCAGACAAACCATCGACAAATCGAGTCTAATAGATCATACCAGATATTCATACACAGCGAGAGCACCAGTGTGTGAGAGAGAAAGAGAACTACTGACATCGTCGGACACAAGGGCATGCTCGCTCTACACACAGAGTGGTCTGCAGGCGTTGGGAGGGGCTGACGGGAAGGGGGGACGGAGCGAGGGGTACCACTGGGGCAGACCTGCCGTGTACCGCTTGCAGTGACGCTCGGCCGCCCCGGCCCGGGTAGGATGTGACGCGGGGGTGGGGAGGCAGGGGCGGATCCTAGAGGGGGGGGGCGGGGGCTGCCGGGGGTCGCGGCCTGCCGCTACGCGTCCGTTGGTTCGCGGGGGAGTGTGGGCAGAGCGCTAGTCTTTGCGCTCCCCAGAGCAGGAAGGTTGTGGGTTGAGTTCAAAACACGGCCCTCTGTGCCCATGTTGATCGCGGTGGTCTGTGGGAGGATGAGGTCGGCTTGCTGCACCGCAAAAGCCTCCCGCTCGGGACCCGCCAGTGGGCGGAGGAAGCGGAGAGAGGGGTTAGAGCCCCTGCACCAGCAGGGGGGAGGGTACAGAGCGGCTCGGCGTTAGTTGGCACTCGCGTCTGCTCTACCTAGTGTCAGCTCGGCGCCTAGCAGCTGGGAGGAGCGACGACTGCCGTCCGGCGGGCCCGACTTCACCACGGCGCGCACTATGTTTAGCGTGCTGGACAGACCACCTGCGAACAGCGACGGCGCTCAGCGGACACGACTTCCACCGACACTGCATGTCCGTCCGACCACCTCTGATGACCTCTGATGACCTCTGGTGACCTCTGGGGACCTCTGGTGACCTCTGGTGACCTCTGGTGACCTCTGGTGACCTCTGGTGACCCATGTTGACCTATGATGACCTCTGGTGACCTATGATGACCTCTGTAGACCTATGCTGACCTGGTGACCTCAGCGGCTGCGGTCGTGGTCGCGGCAGGCAAGCAGTGCACACACACACACAGTTATACACACTCGCACTCCAGCAGGCGTGGTAGGCCGGGACAGGGAGGCATGCGACATCGACAGGCACGGTGACAAGGTGAAAGGCGCCTACCTGGATGGGGCTCAAGCTCGTGCCGATCGGCTCTCAACAATCGCAGGTCTGTGATTGACTGTTTGATGTTGGAGAAAACGCCTACGGGTGCAGAATCGGAGACGGGTGAGAATGGACGGTAGCGGTGAGGGGCGAGAGAGAGAGAGAGGGGTTGCTGTCGGATAGTCGCGAGCAGAACCCTCACCCTCTCCCGGATAGAGAGGGTGCAGGCGGGCGAGCAACAAGCTAGGACAGGGCAACACATAGGTGTCGGGAAGTGTGAAGTGGTAAAATGTGCCAACTATTAGGAAATATTTCAACCCGACATAGCAGAGTAAAAAGAAGGGAAACACACATAAATGTTGCCAAATCCTACGTGTTATAATATTCCAATATACAACATTCTCAGGAAATTTAGCAATGTTGCCAGGCTTCGCCACCTGTAACAGTTAAGACAACAAGAGGGATAGAGCTCGGAACAGATATAATGGGTTGGAAATATCGCCATGAGGTTTCGAAGCGGCATGCTTAAAATACAAACATCTCCATTAAAGGGAATAGACCACCTTTATTGATAGTTTTGAGCCGAGATAGGATATCTGTAGAGCAGATAAAAAATGGGTTGTGGCTGAATAATGATCTCGCTACGCTAGGCAATTTCGACACAGGACTAGAAGGACCCTTTAAGAAGAAGTTTCGAGTCGGTTTCGGGGCACGGGGAAGTCTTTCGGGCCCCGAAACCGCTCCGAAACTTTTTCTTCTAAAAGGTGCCCACTAGTCATGTGTCATGTGTCTAAATTATTTACCGTAGCGAGATAAATATTCAGCCACAATCCATTTTTCGATCTGCCTTACAAATCTGCTATCTCAGTTCAAACCCCATTAAACGTAACCCATTATTTATAAAATGGTGGCACGAAGACAAATGCGTATTTAATTAATACCGAAAAGATAAACTCAATCCGACCAAAATGTTTAAGATTTGAACAAAGCTCAAATTTAGCATCTGATTGCGAACAAACAGACTTTGGATAAAATGCAGTGCATATAAAAACGGTTAAAAACGTCCTTAAATATGTCTGGTTGCCATATGCCGTTAAAAATGCGTCTTGACCGCTAGATGCACTTAAGAGACTGTCCCGGGACACACCATCGAAACATTGTTCCCATAACATATCAATTGTCATGTCAAACCAAGACCTTCCCAAATGTAAGTCATTTGACATAGTAACCCAAAGCAAAGGGCACATATACGTTTCATGCATGTCAGACTGAAACACTTCCTTTAGTCTCCTATGGCAGAGGGCGCTCTAAGTGCAGAGGGCTCAGAATGAGACACCTTGGTCCAGAAGAGACAGAATGAGACACCTTGGTCCTATGGCAGCCCCTTGGTCCTATGGCAGAAGGCGCTCTAAGTTCTGAGGGTTCAGAATGAAACACTTCCCTTGGTATCCTATGGCAGAGGGCGCTCTAAGTGCGAAGGGCATGACAATCTCTATGAATCTGGCCGCCACGACTGGTTTGCGTATGGTCAGGATAGTGCTGGACCAGAAACACTGCAATAGTGGTGGCCAACGAAGCGGGTCGACTGACGGCGGTGTTGGTAAACTCACGGTGGTGTCAGTAAGTCGGCCCGGAGGCGGCGGCTGCCGACGGGGCGGAGCGACGCGCAACTCACAGCTGCAGCCAGCCGACCCGACAGCATCGAACTCAGTCGGACCGTGCAGTCGGACGCTATTCTAACCAGCCGCTGGTTCAGTTCAGCGGACCTCTATAGCACGACCACTAGGTCGGTGAACCTCTAAAGCACGGCCCGGCTAGGTCGGCTGACCTCTATAGCACGGCCGCTAGGTCAGTGGACCTCTAAAGCACGGCCCGGTTAGGTCGGCGGACCTCTATAGCACGGCCGCTAGGTCGGCGGACCTCTAAAGCACGGCCGCTAGGACCTCTAAAGCGGACCTCTATAGGACAGCCGCTAGGTCGGCGGACCTCTATAGGACGGCCGCTAGGTCAGCCTGAGTGGCGGCGATGAGGTTCCTGGTGTGAGAGGCGACACTCACCAGCTATCGAGTTCATGTGCTGCTTCTCCTTTTCTCGCGGATCCCGGTCTCCGAAGTCGAGGTTGAGTGGCGTCACGTCCTGTCCAGCCTTGTCTGGGGAGAACTCCAGGATACCCGTGCCACTCTCATCGACGTCCAGGAGGCCCTCCCTGAGGCCAGTCAGAAGACAATTAGTTATACGGACACACAACCTCGGTACAGTCACGATAGTGGGCAGACACATGCTCACAATTTGCCGACGTAGCAGAGTGGGTTGATACGCGTCATTCCAATGCATCGTTCTGATTTTATTTTGATTTATAATGAAAATTAGTTACTGAGTACTATGGTTTGCTGGAAAAACGAGGCCGTACTCGAATACCACTATTGACACGTCGTAGAACGGCAGTCAGCCTCGGAATGCAGCCACATTACGGAATACACCCTACCGTTGCTACAATGAGTTGGTGCGCATGACAAACGACTGAGAGAAAACATGTATAATGCTACGGCGAACTGAAATACAGTTGAATGGATTTGGAAATGCGTCAGTCAGGTCGGTATGCGAAAAAAGACATGTGAAATGTTGTCATCCCGGGTAAACGACGTATAAATTGTATATAGGTCAATAGTGTGATGGATGTATGCGCTGTGAAAGAGTCAACTACAGATCAGATCATACGCACCCGGCCTCCTCGGTGTCGTTGGGACCGAACCCTTTCCGCCGCGGCCGCTGATACGCCCGACTCTTCACATCAGAGTCGTTCATCGACTCAGAGGCGTACACACCACGCCGACCGAGCACCAACGGGTCCACACCGGCACACTCCTCCTGCAACCGAGGTCAGGTCACACCGACCTCACACTTCTGAGGGCGGGTCAGCTGTCACACCGGCACACTACTGAGGGCGGGTCAGGTCACACCGGCCCACTGATGAGGGTGGGTCAGGTCAGGTCACACCGGCACACTTCTGAGGGCGGGTCAGGTCGTCACACCGGGAGACTTTTGAGGGAGAGACTAAGTGAAGCCGCGGTGCCGTTTTGCTCTACAATGGACTCCGCCCAGGCTGATGATACCGATTTTAATCCAGTGTAGACAAACGCATATGCAAACCTTAAGACTATCACTGACACTGTCAATGTTTATAGGAGTTCGGCAGAGAAAATAAGCTGCTGAGGGAGACTTCTGACCACATATGACAACTAGACGGAGGACCACACTGGTTAGCGAGGGGACCAAACACATACAGCTGTCAGCTGTTACCGACAATGTGTTGTCCGTTATAAGGGCAGTAGGAGCCGACTTATCTGACAGACAATCTGTAGATCACACTGGGTGAAAGCATACCAATGGACGGCATAAAAGCAACATATTTTCTGGTTTGCTATGTCCCAGGCCGCTCCTCACATCTCTCAGGTTGAAGGTGATCTCCAGGTTTTGACAGAAGGACTCCTTGAACTCGGGGTACATCTCCAGCACGTCCAACAGGTCGTCCCGGTAGATCTTGTGCAGATCACAGTAAGTTAAGGCACGCACGTTGCAGGAGCTCTTGCCCACTGTCGGATACTTCAAAGGGTTCTCACCAAATATGTCTTCTTTCCCTGTGCGACATGGAGTGCGTGCATCAGCAATATTATTAGAGCGCCATCTGCTCGTGACGTACCTCAGAACACTATATAGCAGTTTCGATGGTATTATTTAAGAAACTAAATTCAGAAAGAGTATCTATTTACAGGAACCTAAACAAAATGCTATTCATTTTCCATTTTAAAGTGATAAATAAACATATAAATGCAATCAGAAGATAATTAAACAAAACTCCGTCCTCCTTATAGCGATGCATGACAAGAATCTAAGCTATCTGCCACGTCCTTCACCACTCGGACTATCCAGCCTCCGTCGACTGCACGGGCACGCTGCTCTCACCCAATATGGCCATCACAATATCGTGTTTGAGTATTTCTATGGAGCCGCGTGAGACAAAGTGGAGACAGGGCAGCACGTCGCCCCGGTGCACCAGCGTGTCGCCCGGCGGCGCGTGCGTCGTCTTCATCTTCATGGACAACGCTCTGCAGAGAGAGAACATTGAATAGTTAGTTCAGAGGTACTGACAGGCTATTGGATTAACATTGACTATGTATATAGCTAATACCCACCTGATTACGAGGAAGGGTGCTGGTAGAATTGCAAAACATACACAATTAAGGTTTACTGTTAAATAAAATCAGCATGGTTAATGGTTATATCGCTTGGAGTTAAGACAGTGCATATTAGGTAGGTACCTACATGTTTAAGCTGGCTGATCAACTAGAACAGTGGTTCTCATCAGCAAGGTTGTTCTTATCACGTTCTTTGTTACCTATTTTTGATGGCCAGAATGACTCGTTAGTCGGTACCCCTCACCGATTGCGCAGACCACAGTTCTCGGCTTCAAGCTATGCGGTACAGCATAACTTCAGGGATTTACTACTAGTGCCATCTAGGGACAGGAATATAAGTAGGCATTTGGTCTGTTGCCTCCAGTCTAATGCAGTAGAGTAGTTCCCGGCGTTTAGCGACACGTAAAACGAAGTTGAGCATCACTTAACCGAGGTAATGCATCACTCAACGTTAATTGGTTTTGACTTTTGATGCTGTGATAATGTGTTACAGTGAAACATACGTTGGAATGATATTAATACAATGTGCATTTTGCGCCAAATCAAACGATTTAGCTACCAATTATTTATTACTCAATGCTCTGCAATCGCCATAACTTCTGCCTGAAGATTTTATTGCCCAATGTGGGTATTCATCCCCTATCTGAGAATTACTAATATAGACGCCCGGAATACGTAACACAGTAAGTAACATAATAGTATTGCATTTTAAGCCCATCCACCCACCGTGCAACGATTTGATATGAGATACGGGGCAAGGCGGTTGACAGCGCAGAATACATTCCACAAACCAGCTGCTTGGGATAAAACAGCAGTCAACTACTTATAGGCGCCGACAAGACAGACTTGTTCAAATTTGAGCCATATTTTATGCCTCACGCCTGGTGTGGTCGTTCGCGGACCCCAACCTGATTTTTCTTCTTTCCAGAAATGGCTGGAAAATGGCGGCGATTTTAGCTCATTCTTGATACTCATTAAAAACGTTAAAAAAATGCCCTCATGATATTTGGTGACATCTGCATCCGTAACTATTAACCTGATATTAAATTTAATGACATCTTATCGATTGCAATATTGTCATACGCTTTCGTTTTTTCGTTTGTTTCTACTCATTAGATATAGTTCCCGAAATACTGAGGGTTTCTGAAGCAACGTCATATGCTTGCAAAATAAGACCATTGATGACCCCTGGTGACCTAAATATTGACTCGAGCAAAAATGTCCCAGTAATTTCGAATGTTCTTCTCAATAGCTCAAAAAATCATTTTTTTTAGTATTTAAAGCCCTTTTAGTTTTCGAGTTAGAAGGGAGTCATTTTGACCCCCACCATATACAAATTGTCTCAAGAGGGCCACTAGGGCTTGGGTTAACACAACGACCTCACTCCACCCAAAAACACGTGATTCCTCTAATGGGTTTCCGAATCCGTATTGTGTGAAATCGTTTCACCTGAAACAGACGGGACTGACGCACTGGAAAGCTTTACACAGCCCTTACCTGAGACAGCCGGACTGGCTCACCTGGAAAGGCTTACACGTCTCTTACCTGAGACAAGGCCGGGACTGGCCCTGGACAAGCTTTACCACGCCTCTTACCTGAAGACAGCCGGGACGGCTCCCTGAACGCTTTACACGGCCTCTTACCTGAGACAGCCGGGCGGCTCCCTGGAAAGCTTTACCCACGCCTTCTTACCTGAGACCAGCCGGCTGCGCTGCCCTGGGAAAGCTTTACACGCCTCTTACCTGAGACAGCCGGGACTGGCTCCCTGGAAAGCTTTACACGCCTCCAGCAGTGTCCGGTTCAGGTGGAGGCAGATGTCTGCCTGAAGACACTCGGGGAAACCCTTCAGGACGCTGTTCATGTCGATCCCGTTCGTATACGTCCAGGCGTGCTGTGAACACCGACAGAGACAGTCAGACAGCTGCTGCCTTCTCTCCTACCGAAATCCACGTGACGTCTTCGGCATGTTTGGTATATCAGGAGCGAATTTAACGTCTTCTCAGTTATTCTCGCCTGTAAGTCTCACTTGTCTGCATCAGCAGTAAGCAGAAACAAAAGACGTTCTTAAGCTGGTACCCGACACGCCGCCCGTGTGGTCAGCCCACCCGTGTGGCCAGTCCACCTGTGTGACCAGTCCGCCAACGTTGAATCACTTAGACATTTAACTGCAACATCCCCGTAGATCAGGGCCAAGCCCTAGCGGCCCGTTGTACCTCAGCGGACCCACGCGGCTTTCTGCCGTATCCGCAACCCGCTTTGTCACCGCGGTTCGCGGGAGCCTTACCGGCCACCAGCTGGAGAGGGGCCCGCGACCTACCTGGAAGTACTCCTCGAGCCGCTGCCGTAGCGGGTTCGGGATCTGGTGGAAGCGCACGAACTCCTTCACTCGCAGCATCTGCGTGTGATAGCGCGTGGTGCTCGAGTACAACCTCTGGATGATGGCTGATACGTTACCGAATATACTGGCGTACATTAGCGCTGTCGGGAGATGAACAGGGCGTCAGACCTCAGCTGGGAAGCGTGATGAGAGGTGGAGGTAAACAGCGCTTTCGAGCTAGCAGTGTTGGGGTTGGGGGGCTGGTGGGTGGTAGTGGAGGGATGGAGGCAAGGGAGTAGAGAGGGAGGAGGGAGGAGGAGGGGCAGGAGGCGAGGAGAAGGAGGGAGGAGGGAGGAGGGAGAGGGGAGGAGCGAGAGGGAGGAAAAGGAAGGAAGGCAAGGAAGGAAGACGGACAAGGACGGCAAGGACCGGAAGGACGGAAGGACGGAAGGACGGAAGGACGGAAGACGGAAGGAAGGGAATGAAGGAAGGAAGGAAGGAAATGGAAGTGAAGGAAGGACAGGAAGGAGAGGAAGGAGGAAGGACAGGAAAGGAAGAAAGGAAGGGAAGGAAGGAAGGAAGGAATGCGAGGAAGGAAAGGAATGCAGGAAGGAAAGAAGGAAGGAAGGAAGGAAGGAAGGAAAGGAAGGAAAGGAAGGAAGGGAAGGAAGGAGAAGGAAGGAAGGAAGGAAAGGAAGGAAGGAAGGAAGGAAGGAAGGCAAGGAAGGAAGGAAGAAGGAGGAAGGGAAGGAAGGGAAGGGAAGGAAAGGAAGGCAGGAAGGAAGGAAGGAAGGAAGGAAAGGCAAGGAAGGAAAGGAAGGAAGGAAGGAAGGAAGGAAGGTCAGAACTTGAGCTTTGTCTGGAACATCGGTGGAGAGAGGGTTGGGGCTGTGAGCCAATAACAGATGTCGAAGAACGTAAGCATCGCTGTTATCCTGGTCTGGAATATTAACCACAGCATTGGCGACAAGCCGATCCACTCTGTGTACGTGTGGTCACCCACAGAGTGAGGTCGGCTGGGCGTTTTTCAGCGGCTGTGCGTCTGACAGTGAGTCATGTGAGTCACTCAGACAGGACCGGCAGTCGATGAGGACAGGAGAGGAGCTGCGACGATACTCTGTCTGAGGCAGACGACATCCGGGGGAGAGTGGAGTCGTTCGGCCGGCCGGCCAGGGGTGTAAATAGGGAGTCGGTCGGCCGGCCGGCCAGGGGTGTAAATAGGGAGTCGGTCGGTCGGCCGGCCAGGGGTGTAAATAGGCGGCTCGCAGGCCGGGCGCAGCTGGACTGAGTAAACAGCCGACTCTGCCGGCCGCCGCCAGGTGGTGGCCGGGTAAACACACCCAGCGGCGACCGATTCGACCGGGGCCGAGCTGCCGCCGACCGACCGACTGCCGGCCGCCAGCAGTGACAACCGTGCACCGCCCCTCCGTAAACACAGGGGGCTCGAATGGAGCGGTGTTCCGCCGCCGACTCAGAAACACGCGACTCGAGTGTCCAATAGTCGATACCCGGTGGATATGAGTCGGAGGACGATGTTGGACGATGTTGGAGAACGATGATGATGCAACAATACATGGGAAGAAGCTAATGTGATTAGATCAAAATGCCTTTGCATTTAGAGACACACGATAATTATGTGCACTAGGAAACGTTAACCTAAAAGTTTGAGAAAAAATACTTACACACTCGAGGACTATTTGCACATGTAAACGTTATCATATCAGTTTGATAAAAATGCTTTCGCATTTATAGACACTCGAGGATTATTTGCACTTGCAAACGTTAACCTATAAGTTTGAGACAATTAATGCCCACACATTTATAGGCACTCGAGGATTATTTGCACTAGTAAAATATAACCTGTAAGTGAAGAAGGTGTATGTGCACGATATCAAAACCTTCACTGCATACAAGATGGTCATGTCTGTACTCACAGCCAATCAGCATTGTACATATGGTGAATATCTTCTCGGCGTCTGTGTTTGGCGCCACGTTGCCGAACCCCACGGATGTGATGGCCGTGAACGTAAAATATAGCGCCGTCACGTACCGGCTCTGCGAAAACGGGCGGAAACACAAGCTATCAACGCTTATCACGTTCTATAGACACGGCGGAACGAGCAGGATGCGCTGCCAACGCCCATAACGTCACATCCTCCGAACACTGCCAAACGAACGAAAAGACAGCAACGCATATCAGGCTCCCGCACTTTATCAGGTGGTCAGAAACGGTGTGCATGCAGATCGCGCACCATCCTGCGAAGCTTAGGTACGGGATGAACAACGTCACTTAAAACTTCATGGATTGTACACAAAATACACACACGCACATGCCAATACATATATTACCCGGGATCTAGAGTCCGACGAAGGAAATTAGCGTCATAAAGTTCTGGCAGCTTTCAATACTTCAGACGTCAACCCACAGGCCTGCAAAAGATCTCATCTGGTAATGGCCTCGTCTGGGAATTTTTTCCAGCCAGACCATAATTATTCAGCTGAGTAACAGAGTACCAAAGTCACAATATGGTGGCTCCGCGGTCCGACTGAGTGCTCTGTATCCCCTAATGCAGTGATCCGTAAAATGTCTGGTTGTGGAATGTGAAGATATTTCATCTCCAGCTCATTTGGCCCGGACAGGGATGGCTCAGACCTGACGAATTGAAGATGTCGGCGACAGTGTCGAAGGTCATGGGATGACAGCAGGGACTCGTGTAAGGAAATTTGACTGGGGAGCTGACATAAACCTCAATGCCTACATACGTACAATTAATCCGGCATTGACCAGGATCTCAGTCAAATGCCATCGCCCCGGGAGGCACATATTGCCCCCCCCCCCATCGTTATCTCCGGAACCAATAACTGCAGCGAGACGACAGCTGGGGTATTCCATGACAGATCAACCAAGCCATAGCACCCTGCATCTTATATTTCGATTAAACTGCGTTTTTTTCTGGGCCGTAAATTCACGCTGTCAGTTTTTCAGCCTCATATCATCTACATGTGTGCACGGACACCGCAGCAATTTCGACATTTCCATTACACTGAACTTGAACAGAAATATAATATCACATTTTTGTCTTGGAACGAAAACTGTCACGTCGATCGCCAAGCTGTGCCGTTCGGAGGTGCGTCAACATTTTGCACTATTAGTGAGAATAGTTGCACGTAGATTCTTCTACTAATATAAGCGTAGATTCCTCTACTAATAAAAGCAGCAAAGTGGGTGGTTCGCTTTGCCCCGGTGATCCACTTTACCCCACTCTCCCTACTGCATGAGCTAAAGCGAGATTGTTTTGGCAAGTCCCTAATAGCCCCGGCGATATGAAGTGGCTCCCCGCCAGCACCCTTCGCCGCGAGAGAGGATGACAACATCTCACTGTCCAGATCACGCAGAATCTCCTTAAGTTATCCATCCCACACCATCGAGAAGTTGGCCCCGGTATCACCCAGGGCCCACACTTGCCTACCTCCAATCTCCACTTTAACTACCTACTGATGCTGTAGGGTGTGACGCTGAAGGACTCTGCCGACGTCTGTCCCTTAAGCCGCCGGCCATTAGTTTCCCAGGTTTCCCTGACGACCAACATGCTCCGGAGCCTGACCCGCATCGTTTCGTGCGGGCCAAACACCCCTCACGGTGCTACGGCAGTCGATTAGCCAATGCCTGCAACTCACGCCTGCAATGGAGACAGAACGAGCGCCCGTCCTGCGCACTGGTGTATATAAGCAATCTCGAAACAGATGCTCGCGACCGCCGCATTCAAAGCAGTGCCGTTAAGTCGGGCCATACGAGGTTCTTGAGAGTGCGCAGCGCGGGACAGAAGCGTCGGACGTGGTTGGGTTTGCCGCGCTTGTAGCACCGGATCACTGGCCGGGCTTGAGGAGTGATGCTCCTCTGTGACGTGCCCATGTTGCAGGCCCTCCTCAGGCTGGCAAACCACCGTTCTGAATTGTCCATAACCAGCTGTCGGAGAGTCTGCTGTACTTCGGCCATGCGGCGTTCCAAGGAATGTATGGCGGTGGCCGCGTTAGCACTAGGTGCGTTGTTGGAAGCAAGCAGTACATGGGATGTAAAATTGTCGGACTGGAGCCAGGTGCGTCTGTTGAATCCAGTGGCGATTGTCGGACTAAAGCCAGGTGCGTCTGTTGAATCCAGTGGCGATTGTCGGACCAAAGCCATGTGCGTCTGTTGAATCCAGTGGACTGGAGCCAGGTGCGTCTGTTGAATCCAGTGGCGATTGTCGGACCAAAGCCAGGTGCGTCGTTGAACTCCCAGTGACGTGCATGTTTCGACTGGAGCAGTGCGTCTGTTGAATCCAAGTGGCGATTGTCGGACCAAAGCCAATGTGCGTCTGTGAATCCAGTGGCGATTGGTCGCGACTAAGCCAGGTGCGTCTGTTGAATCCAGTGGTGATTTGGTCGGACTGGAGCCAGGTGCGTCTGTTGAATCCAGTGGCGATTGTGGACCAAAGCCATGTGCAGTCTGTTTGATCCAGTGGCGTTGCGGACAGGAGCAGGTGCGTCTGATGGAATCCAGTGGCGATTGTCGGACCAAAGCCAGGTGCGTCTGTTGAATCCAGTGGCGATTGTCGGACCAAAGACAGGTGCGTCTGTTGAATCCAGTGGCGATTGTCGGACCAAAGCCAGGTGCGTCTGTTAATCCAGTGGCGATTGTCGGACCAAGCCAGGGCGTCTGTTGATCCAGTGGCGAATTGATCGGACCAAAGCCAGGTGGCCGTCTGTTTGAATCCAGTTGGCGATTGTCGACAAAGACAGGTGCGTCTGTTAAATCCAGTGGGCGATTTGGAAAACTGGAGCCAGGTGCGTCTGTTGAATCCAGTGGCGATTCGGACCCAAAGCCAGGCTGCTGTCTGTTGAAATCAGTGGCGATTGTCGGACAAGGGACAGAGCGTCTGTGAATCAGTGGCGATTGTCGACGAGCGGTGCGTCTGTGAATTCCAGTGTGATTGTCGGACTGAGCCAGGTGGGGGCGGGGGTTTTCTTTTTTTGTTGATCCCAAAGGTGGGCGTGAATTGTCGGGACCAAAGCAGGTGCGTCATGTTGAATCCAGTGGGCGATTGTCGGACTGGGCCAGGTGCGTCTGTTGAATCCAGTGGTGATTGCGGACTGGAGCCAGTGCGGTCTGTTGAATCCTAGTGGTATTGGTCGGACTGGAGGCCAGGTGCGTCTGTTGAATCCAGTGCGTATTGTCGGACTGGAGCCACGGTGCGTCTGTGGGAATCCTAGTGGTTGATTGTCGGCTGGGAGCCAGGTTGCGTCTGTTGAATTCCAGTGGTGGATTGTCGACCAAAAGCCAGGTGGGCTGTTTGAATCCAGTGGTGGATTGTCGGACTGCGCGCGCCGGCTCCGCGTCTGTTGAATACAGTGCGTGATTGTCGGACTGGAGCAGGTGCGTCTGTTGAAATCCAGTGGAGCGATTGTCGGAACTGGAGCCAGGTGTGTCTGGAATCCGAAGTGAGCGATTGTCCGAACAGGAGCCACGGTTGCGTCTGTGAATCCAGTGGCGATTGTCGGACAGGAGCCAGGTGGTCTGTTGAATTCTCAGTGGGCGATTGTCGGACCCAAAGGCCAGTGTGCTCTGTGAATCAGTGGTGATTGTCGACTGGAGCCGGTGCGTTCTGTTGAATCCAGTGCGCGATTGTCGCAAAGCCAGGTGCGTCTGTGTGAATCCAGTGGTGGATGTTGGACTGGAGCAGGGTGCGTCTGTTGAATCCAGTGGCGAGCGTTGTCGACAGGAGCCAGAGTGCGTCTGTATTTGCATCCAGTGGCGATGTCGGCAGGAGCCAGGTGCGTCTGTTGATCCGTGGTGATTGTCGGACTGGAGCCAGGTGCGTCTGTTTGAATCAGTGGCGATTGTCGGACAGGGAGCTCAGGGTGGCGTTTTGAATCCAGTGGCAGATTGTCGACTGGAGCCAGGGTGCGTGAGTCTGTTGAATCCAGTGCGATTGTCGGACCAAAGGCCAGGGACGTCTGGTTGAATCCAGTTGGATTGTCTCGGGAATCGGTCTGTGACAATCCAGTGGTGCATTGTCGGACTGGGCCAGGTGCGCTCTGTTGAATCCGTTGGCGGATGTCGGACCTAAAGGCCAGGTGACGTCTGTTGAATCCAGTGGCGATTGTCGGACAGGAGCCAGGTGCGTCTGTTGAATCCAGGAGCATCGTCCCGCCAGCCGTGCTGTCAAAATACACCAGACGTAGCGCCGACTAACAGCGGGACCTTATCAATGCGGCGGCTGCCCCTCTCCAATGATCCAGACCCAATGACCGGCCAGCGGGACCCAGAGATCGGCCAGCAAAGATCGGCCAGCGGGACCCAATGACCGGCCAGCGGGACCCAGAGATCGGCCAGCGGGACGCAGAGATCGGCCAGCGGGACGCAGAGATCGGCCAGCGGGATGCAGAGATCGGCCAGCGGGACCCAGAGATCGGCCAGCGGGACCCAGAGATCGGCCAGCGGGACCCAGAGATGCGGCAGCGGGGACCCAGAGTCGGCCCCAGCGGGATGCAGAGATCGGCCAGCAGGACAACCGGATCGTGCCAGCGGGATGCAGAGGTCGCAGCGACCCAGAGATTCGGCCAGCGGACGCAAGAGATCGGGAGACGGGACGCAGAGATCGGCCAGCGGACCCAAGAGATCGGCCGCGGGACGCAGAGATCGGCCAGCGGGACCCAGAGATCGGGCCAGCAGGCAACAGAGTATCGGCCAGGCGGGACACAGAGAGATCGGCCAGCGGGACCAGAGTCGGCAGCGGGACGCAGAGATGCCAGCAGAGACAGAGATCGGCCAGGAGGACGCAGAGATCGGCCAGGGGAGCAGAGATCGGCCGGCGCGGGGACAAGAGATAGGAGGCGGGACCAGAGGTCGGCCATCGGGACCAGTTCGCCAGCGGGACCCAGAGAATCGGCCAGCGGACGCAGAGAAGTCGGCCAGGGCGGGGAGCAGAGATCGGCCAGCGGGACCCAGAGATAGGCCAGCGGGACCCAGAGGTCGGCCATCGGGACCCAGAGGTCGGCCATCGGGACCCAGATATCGGCCAGCGGGACCCAGAGATCGGCCAGCGGGACGCAGATATCGGCCAGCGGGACGCGGAGATCGGCCAGCGGGACGCGGAGATCGGCCATCGGATCTTCCCGGGAATATGGTGCAGAAGTCTATAGCTGCCAGCAAATGTCCGCCTTACAATATCCCGGGGTGAATAAATCAGACGGCTGCATGAAAATGACTGGTAATGTGGACCATATGTAACATGGCGTAATAAATGGAATTCTGTAACGATGTAGCGGATGTTATTAGGGATATCATGTTCATTAATGACGATCGTAGCTCCGCCACCAGATGGTGGAGGAGGGCGAGGGGACGAAATGTCTCCCAAATTCGCATGACTCAACATTATGCCCATGGACGTTGCATGGAAAGGATAGTCTTCAAAATGTTAATGATCTCCCCTCATTTTCAATTATGGATAGGTGCTGGAGCCTCCGGCTACGGTATAATACATTTTATTTCCGTTAACATTCCGATGACTTCATTGTATAGGTACTGAGAACTACACGACGTAATAACTGAATCTAGAAACACAGTGATATCCATTTAAGGAAAGGAATGAAGCATTTCCTAATCAATATACATGCAAATTATTTCACTGGCAAATCTATACTGAGATACCAGATGGAAGCCAGTTTGTATACAAACAGCACACGATTGGGACCAGATAACATCAAACACCTCATGCATTCGGTACGGCGGGACATTACAGTACATCTCGCGAAACAGGCTCATCTTGGCCGGGGGTCATACTAACGAGGTCACGTTAAAGTAATGATGTCCGCTGATGGTGTCCCGGCATGGAGATGTCGCGCTAACATGGCAGGAATATCAGTAATGAGTCGGAGGTGGAGGCGCGCCAGGAGCAGAGCGACCAGGCCAGGGCAGTGCAGGCGACCAGAAACAGAGCGACCAGGCCAGGGCAGTGCAGGCGACCAGAAACAGAGCACCCAGGCCAGGGCAGTCAGGGCGACCAGAAAAACCAGAAGCGACCAGGCCATGGGCATGCAGGCGACCAGAAACAGAGCGACCAGGCATGCAGGCGACGCAGAAAGCAGAAGCGAACCAGGCCAGGGCAGTGCAGGCCGACCAAAACAGAGCACAGCCAGGGCAGTGCAAGCGAACCAAGAAACAGAGCGACCAGGGCAGGCAGTACAGGGCGACCAGACAGAGCGACCGGGCAGGCCAGTGCAGGCGACCAGAAACAGAGCGACCAGGCAGGGCAGTGCACCAGAACAGACGAACCAGGCCAGGGCAGTGCAGGCGACCCAGAAGCAGAGCGACAGGGCAGGGCAGGCGACCAAGAAGCAGACGCG
The DNA here is from genome assembly GCA_014673585.1 of Semibalanus balanoides. Taxonomy (NCBI): domain Eukaryota; kingdom Metazoa; phylum Arthropoda; class Thecostraca; order Balanomorpha; family Balanidae; genus Semibalanus; species Semibalanus balanoides. Next base: position 29,247 of record VOPJ01001876.1, on the reverse strand, counting down.
ACCAGCCAGGGGCAGTGCAGGGCGACCGAAACAGAGGCGACCAGGCCAGGGCAGTGCAGGCGACCAGAAACAGAGCGACCAGGGCAGTGCAGGCGACCAGAAACAGAGCGACCAGGGCAGGCAGGCGACCAGAAACAGAGCGACCAGGGCAGGGCAGTGCAGGCGACCAGAAAACAGGCGACCGGCCAGTGTGCAGGCAGACCAAAGAAGCAGAGGACCAGGGTACAGGGCAGGCAGGCGACCCAGGGAAACAGAGCCCAGGGCAGAGCAGTGCAAGGCACCAGAAGCAGAGCGACCAGGCAGGCAGTGCATGCGTACCAGAAACAGAGCGACCCAGGGCAGGGGCAGTCAGGCGACAAAGCAGAGGCGACCAGGGCAGGCAGTGCAGGACGACCAGAAACAGAGCGACCAGGCCAGGCAGTTGCAGGCGACCAGAAACAAGAGCGACCAGGGCAGGCAGTGGCAGGCGACCAGAAACAGAGCGACCAGGCCAGGGCAGTGCAGGCGACCAGAAACAGAGCGACAGGCAGGGCAGGCGACCAGAAGCAGAGCGACCAGGCCAGGGCCAGTTGCAGGAAACGACCAGAAAACAGACGACCAGGCCAGGGCAGTGCAGCGCGACCAGAAACAGGAGAACCAATTTCAGGGCAGTGCAGGCGACCAGAAAACAGAGCGACCAGGGCAGGGCAGTGCAGGCGACCAGAAACAGAAGCGACCAGGCCAGGGGCAGTGCAGGCGACCAGAAACAGAGCACCAAGGCCAGGCAGTGCAGGCCGACCGAAGCAGAGCGACCAGGGAGGCAGTGCAGGCGACCAGAAAAAGAGGCGACCAGGCCAGGGCAGTGCAGGCGACAGAACAGAGCAAACCAGGGCAGGGCATTGCAGGCGACAGGAAACAGAGCGACCAGCAGGGCAGTGCAGGCGACCAAGAAGCAGAGGCGACCAGGGAGGCAGTGCAGGCGACCAGAAACAGAGCGACCAGGGCAGGCCAGGCAGTCGACCAGGAAACAGAGCGACCAGGGCAGTTGCAGGCGACCAGAAACAGTACGCACCAGGGCGCCAGTGCAGGCCGACAAAACAGAGCGACCAGGGCAGTGCAGGCGACCAGAAACAGATGCGACAGGGCAGTGCAGCTGCGACCAGAAAAGAGCGACCAGGGCAGGCAGGCGACCAGAAAACAAGAGCGACCAGGGCAGCGCAGGACCAGAAGCAGATGCGACCAGCCAGGCATGCAGGCGACCAGAAACAGAGCGACCAGGGCAGTGCAGGCGACCAGAAACAGAGCGACCAGGGCAGTGCAGGCGACCAGAAACAGAGCGACCAGGGCAGGCAGGCGACCAGAAACAGAGCGACCAGGGCAGGTGCAGTGCAGGATGATCAGAAACAAACATGTGCCAAGCGCACTTGTGAAAGCATATGCAAATGTATGCTGTCTCGTATGTCCACATGTATGCGTGCTGACTGCTGAGCATAGCATCATTCAACATATTTAATTCATCAAATATTTCCTATGCAATTATTAAACACATTTCGGATCTATTCTAACGAAAAGACCGCACAATTTACAAAATTATAACCTTCGTAGGTGGGCCTTCGACGGACCCAAATCAAGTGCGTAAAAGTAAAGTAAGGTAAAGTGAAATTAATTATAAATTCGGAATAGCAATCACAGGGCCATGCAGGGTAAACTTCACTCTACAGCCCAACTCCTCCTACGTCTCCTCCGCCTCTAACCAGGTCCGTAGCAAGACTATATTCCCAGCGGGCACACACAAATTCCTAGAGGGTGCATTACCATTACCATAGATTTACCAACCCAAAGTCTTAGCATGTATACAATATTGTATCTCAAGGTTAGTGTCCTGATTGTGTCCTAACTTGAAAAGTGTCGTGCATAGTGGATCGTATGTACTCTAACTATTCAAACGCGCTGGTGTTCAATCGTTTTTATTCGACTGCGCGAATCCCTCACCTTTACTACTGGGGGTGCACCGACTAATGTCAAAGAGCACGAAGATCCCAATGAGTACTAACACGGGCACCCAGTGCACCCACCTGGCCATGGACCTGCCTTTGACGCTCCCCCGCCTGACCACGGGCCTGCCTTTGACCCTGCCCCATCTGGCCACGGGCCTGCCTTTGATCCTCCCCCGCCTGGCCACGGGCCCGTCTTTTACCCTCCCCGCCTGGCCACGGGCCTGCCTTTGACCCTCCCCGCCTGGCCACGGGCCTGCCTTTGACCCTCCCCGCCTGACCACGGGCCTGCCTTTGACCCTCCCCGCCTGACCACGGGCCTGCCTTTGACCCTGCCCCACCTGGCCACGGGCCTGCCTTTGACCCTCCCCGCCTGACCACGGGCCTGCCTTTGACCCTCCCCGCCAGACACCCTAGACGGGGCGGCGCTGAGACGCACCTTGATAGAGGGCCCAAGTTTGCCGGGGCCGTACGGCTCGTTCAGCTCGTCACCCAGCCGGTGAAGCCAGCCGGTCGGCTTTGGCAGCTCAGCGAACCCGATGGCGTACCTGTCGAAGAAGCAGATAGAGAAACATCAGAAGTGACACGCCAATCAAAACCGAGACGACTGCCGGTGGACCGTGGGAGAGTGGATCTGTTTCGAGGTGCAAATACGGCAGACTGGTTATTTATTCTTTTTTTAAACAATTATATCTCGATTCATTTCCAAACATAAATGATTTGATCACTGCTTGATTCATGAGAAAAAAGTGAAATGATTCTTCCCGATTCTAAGAATCAAAGCAAATTTTCATTAATTCTCGTTTTATTCAACATTGAAACAGCATTTAACATATTTTGATTCAATCAGACTTGTTTCTATGCATGTTTTGATTCAATCGCGATTCATGAATTAAAAAATCTGATTGTGAATACAGTATTTTTATTCAAGGGATTTCGATAAAACGATTCCAATCGATTCAATCAGAGTCGATTCAATAACCAGTCTGGCAAACGGTCTCTGTTTTGAGATGCAAACAGCACGGCCACCGGGACACATATGAAGCAAGGTCTAGATTTGTCGATACACTAAGTGGCATTGATCAGACATGTGATTGGAAGCTGGTTGAAGGGTTGGCCTGGGTGTTTCCGGCTTCTCGATATTGGACGATATTGCGTTATCTGGATTATGATGTAATTGAGATAATTAATACATATTGAAGAAATAAACACGCCAGATAGAGCAAGAGCACCAATAAAGCTGTATACGTTAAGATTTCTGATGCGATGGCTAGCCAGAACTACACAACTGGAGGACAATTAAATGCAAGAAAGTCATAAAGTTTGGATAAATGATGGTGAACAGAAAACTCCGTTTTATACAAATAAATATATTAAATACAAAGAGCGAAATGGCATAAGAGCGATATTTATAAAGAGCGAAATGGCAAGCAACTGTCTGACAATAGTTACTACCTTATTTTGTGTAGCACAAATATCGAACACCTGTCAGTACAATGTCAAAGACTTGCGAATCATACTGCAGCTCGTCATTTGTCCAGCTGACAGTACACTGTTTATGCCACACTGTAAACAGAGCTACAACACACCCTATCGAGTGTCCACTAACCAGATGCAGGCGAGCCAGTGGGCGACCAGCGCGAACGTCGCCATGAGCAGCAGCAAGAAGCCGGCGCCGTACTCTGAGTAGCGATCGATCTTCCTGGCGACGCGCACCAGGCGCAGCAGGCGAGCTGTCTTCAGCAGGCCGATCAGGGTGGTGGTCTGGAACACGGGCGACACGCCGCGTGGCCGGACAGGTCGTCAGAGGCCAGAGTCCGCCCGCAGCTCCCCCCGCGCGCACCCCTCCCTCCGCTGAGCACCCACGGCTCGGTTACGTTAACTACCACCAGACGGACGCGCCGGGCGACGACATGTGTTAGCGGACAAAGTCGGGGATGTTTAGCAGCAGTTCTGGAGGCATGTTACTGTTCTATAGGTGGAATAAAGTGAGCACAATGGGAAAGTTCGTGTTAGGCTGCTTTAATAAATACTGGAAAGTTATACAGGTGGAATCAAGTGAGCACACTGGGAAAGTTCGTGTTAGGCTGGTTCAATAAAAGCGTTGAATCAGGGCTCATTTCATCAAAACGGCAGTAATATGACTGCATTACAGCAGTGATGCAATCAATCGAGTGGCAAAACCATGCCGGTAGCAGGCCCATTCAAACAGAGTTGTATCTGGCAGACGAAAACAGGGAACCCTCACACAGAACAGAGAAAGCAAGTTCGCGTTTGGCAGCCATAAAGCTAAAATCCTCAAATTGGTAGCGAAGCCTAGTCATATGCCGAAATGGGCTACGGCTAACCACGGCCGCGGGTGCAATAGCGTTGAGTGCTAGCCAAAGTTATCGCGGAGCGTCCAAGCTCCATCTGGCACCATTGCACTTGCTTTGCGTCACATGGAGCAGCGTCTGTATACAGAACATGACCGTCTATTCATCAAAGTACGTTCCGCAAACATGACTAACTCAAAGTCTAAAAGGCAAGCGAAATGCTGTGAACGAATAACATTCACCGCCTTAGTAGTGTGTAAAACACGTATCGTGGTTTCTCGTGATCACAAAAGTGGTGTTAGAGAGTTCAGTTGTGATATTTGTGCGAGTTTGTTGTCGATTTGATAAGACAATCTTAAAACACCTCTCAGACAAGACTTCGGTGAGTGCAACCGTGTATCTTACCTTATATCGTAAAAAGTGTATCTAAAAAAGCTCGAAAATTATATTTGTTATCGTTTTGGACTACTTAAAATCCACTAGCCTTTGAAGAATTACTAATAACTTGAGTTAAACAACGTTAATGTAATTTGATGCACACGTCTAAAATATATATTTATATTATTGTTGATAAATAGGAACATATCATAAACTATAAGCAATAATAAGAAACATACATTTATAATACATTTTAAATGTTGATATCAAGCATCTAAGCACATAATCCTCCCGTTAGAGCAGATTTCGATGTGTTCAGTAGCATAACTCAAACATTAATTGCATTCGCAAATTTCCACCTTAAAGGAAATAGGTCACCTTGAAAGTTGTCATGAAATTCAATCATATATGATTGAATCATATATGACCGTATACGGTGCATCTTGAGCTCAAAACTATGAATATGACTTTGGTTTGGACAACTGATGGATATATATGGACAAAGAAGTAAGTTTCTCTTTGTATTTCACGAGAAATCGTACGATAGCAGCTGGCGTTCTGGCTCCGCCCCGCTTCGCCTGACCTTGAATCATAAGTATAGTCTCTGACAAGGGGCCGCCGCGTCGCCCGGGCGGCTCAGCGGATATTAGCGAGGCTCAGTGATCAGATACTACGTGCCAGAGAGTGTCCTACCTCCGGCGCCGCCCGGCAGAGGTAGGGACCTACTACCGAAGAGGTTTCGGGGGAATTAAACTTTGTCTTCTAAAAGGGGCAAACTAATCCTGTGTCGAAACTACTTAACGCTGCGAGTTTATTCTGATGCCCAAACCCGTTTTTCGATCTGCTCTACAAATCTGTTATCTCAGTTCAAAACCCCATGCTAAAGGTGAACTATTCCCTTTAAGATGTCAAATACGTTAATACATTCATCAAACTGGCACAAATGTTTAACTACCAGTTTATGCAAACCGAATTCCGCATCCCAAGGTCACAAAAGAGATGAAAATTTATCCAATGATTTTATGGTATGCAGTTCGGGTTAATTCGTTATATTTAACGGTAAAGGGACAGCTCATGTTACTTCCATTTCCATCATAATCTTTCACATGAAGAAGTGCAAGTTCTTGCATCTGTAAAGTGCCTGAAGCAACACGAAAAGGCGGTCTGGCAAGGGATAGTACGGCGAGTGAACGAGGCTTGATACGTTTTGCCTCGAAGTCAGCATATATCAGCTATGGATGCGCTATTCTATGCTATGTTCTGATAACTGTCAGCTCGTTACGAGGACTTACTAAACTCTATTCTCTTCATCAAATGTACACACATTCAGAGGGAATAACGATAAGCACACACACGTTACCTTCATGACCACAGGCCATACTTATTTCCAAACTTAACTATCGACATCCTGTGAAACAAAACGGAATGCACTCACTTCATCCTATGGAAGTTCATGCAAAACAATCGAAATAAAGGAAATCAGTCGCTTTGTTCACAACATGAGTTATATCAATGTGAACTGATGCCAATAATTAAACTCCATTTCAGTCGTAGCATTGATAGCTAATGCAATATGCTTGTGGTGTTCAATGGAAGGCATGTGCAATTGGAATCATATGAAATACAATGTGCATTGTGCACGAGCTCTTTCAAACCCTAAAATCGTTTGCTCCTTTCATATTCACCAAACATTAACCCGCGCCGGGCCAGGGGTGCATAGGCAGTAGGCACCACTCTTCAGGTTTTTCGACGATAGCGGAAAACAGCGGCGCGCAGCGTCGCCTTTTCTTGGCACAGCTGTTCGGGCCTCGATTACCCACATTTTGCGAAAGTTTTGATTTCAGGTCATTTCAGGTCAGGTCACAAGGTCACGTCAAAAGACCTTATCTCCAAACATGTTTGTGGTCATGCCAAAGCCACATTCTTTGTCCGAAGGACTTGAAGCTTGCAGGATTTAATAAGTTAATAATTATATACATTTGGTTCAACTCAGATATATTGTATCGGTTATCTAAGGTCAGTTCAATTTCCTGACCTCCCTATTATAAGTGAACGAAAAAAAATATTCAAATGCTTCCTTTTCAGATACTATGCTTCAGATCAAGCAAATTCTTTCAGAATCACGTTATTTTATCATTATTGATGACCCAGGTGCATTTGTTTCCCAGTGATCTCTGTAAGGTCATCTGTGGTCATATGAGGTCATATGTCTGTTTGATAATAACTATAGATAAAATCAAGATAGAGACGTTCAGATTGCACCGCACTATNATGCATCTGTCTCGAAATATGCTGGCTATGTCCCTGATGGAGTTAAAAGTGACCTCTTATTTGACCGGGAAATAAATTAGGTTCTATTTCCTTTGGCACGAATTCAGAAAAAAACAGTCAGCTTTCTTGGGGGGACGTCCCCCTCCAATTTTTCAACTGGGGGGACGCGTCCCCCCGTCCCCCCGTCTCCGACGCCCATGGGGATATAACCACCATGGTCGCATAATTCGCACGCACAATTAACTGTCCCGTGTCTAGTGTTCACAATCATTACATTCACAAGCACGGGTGGAGTTTCCTATTCAAATGGTGGGGCAACTTGAACTGTCCCACCAACTTTGAGTTTGGCCCCACCAACGTTTGTCTGATTTGAAGGTTTCTTGAGTCGTTTTTCATACATGCACAAATGACATATTTAATGCATAATTAAATATTTCCTGACGTAAAATTGCAAATTTCCACCTTTACTACAAAAAACATTCAGTCAATATGGCATTTTGCCCCACCAAGTTTTTCTGAAAAGCTCCACCTATGTTCACAAGACAAGACGCCAATCACCAAAGCAGCTACATCGCAGCACGTCTAAGCTCGGCACAGTCGCGCCATCTAACACAGATAGAAAAACAGGTGCTGCCACCTATTTCTGCACGGCCATCATCCGGTCAGCCACGTCCTTCCAGTTGGCCACCTTGTAGGTGGCGTTGACGTTGTCGAGACGCACGCTCTTGTACTGCAGGTAGTATGCGTGCTCTCGGACATCGATGCCGAGCAGATAAACCGTTTTAAAGCAGCCATCAGAAGAGCTACCCTTCGAGCTCGTCGCTTCTACCAGGATGGAGCGGCGAGCTACATGAATGGAGACGTCAATATTGGATAAATGAGCTCATAAATGACTATGAGTAAACCAAATCTCGATAAATCTCTCGATAAATGAGTAAACCAAATGCAATTTAAGCGGCTTGTCTGCTTGCATCAGTGCGTGTCTGTGAACTGTGAAGATTACTTTCGTGTGTGTGTGTGTGTCTGTGTGAACGTGAACTCAAAAGTGACGGCTCCAAAAGCACGAAGCAAAGCGAGAGACTATTTAACCGTATTTCTAGCTTTCACTCGGCCGTTGACGTCATAGAAACTGCGCATGCGCAAAGAAGGTACCGATTTTCTGCGGCATTTAAGTCTTCGCCATCTTGAGCAATAAATTCCACTTTTTGGGCTTGTCATCGGCTGTATTACTTCTAGAAGTGACCAATTTGCTGGTAAGAACATCATCAAGTTACATTTATTATGTTGTAGTTTCATGGTTTTCGGTAACGCCCATTTCACAGTTGGTGCGGCGAACGATACGCAATCCTTTTGAGGTGAGCATTGAAGCTCTTCACCTTTCTGTTAATAGTATTTCAAATTATAATGTTAGGGATAAATGGTTCTATCTGTATTCTTTAATGAGTGTTAGGATCTGCCTAAATTGGTTTGGATTTGGGCTTTACATTTTGAGTTTTTCAAGGTACATTAAATTGTTGAATGTTATCCATGTATGCATAGGTCAGGTTATCATTGTCTTGCTTTCAATATTGCTTATTCAAAATTCAATATGCATGCTTTCCTTCCAAATATTTTGATCTTTGGCAACTTAACATGTATGTGTATGTATAACTAATAGCATGTAGCTGAGCCATGCATGGTAAGTTAACAAAATGTTCTATTGCGCTCTGGAGGAGTTTGCAAGAATGTAGACAACCATTTACTAGTCAGCTGCCGACTAGTAAAACTTATAAGGTTGTCTGTGTGCTTGCTATCTTCTTCAGTGCATTATTGCACTTTTTGTTGACTTACCATGTGTGCTGCTTTGTTTCCATTCTGAACCAACTTGGATGTCTAGCAGCTGAGATCAGATAAGAAGGCCTTTTTGTCCAATAAGACTCACTTATCAGATTCCTTGGTTCAATTTACAATCTTATGCCAGTTATACAGCCAGATTTTCCTTATTATTTTATATAGTTCAATAGCTGCTTGTATCAATATTCAATTGTAGATGTGAATGTTCTTCAGTAACCAAATTTTTGATGACCCAATGATGTTTTCTGAAAGTCTAACTAATTAAAAGCATGGCAATATATAACATTGTTAAGCTACCTACTACAGAAACTTGTTTTCATATTTGTTGTCCTTGACTTTGATATCATGTACTCTACCATAACTATGTGTATACCATGTATGTTACCTACCTTTTCAATTGTAATTATTTATCCCTTAAAATTGTCTTTCTCCTTACTATTAATGATGATTGATGATCACATCAATATTGGGCCATATCTTTCCTGTCTTGGGCTGTTTTGGGTCATCAATCTTGAGCTGCAGATGTAGTAAAAATTTATAAGTTTGTCAAATGTTACATGTTTATTGTTTACCTACACATGGAATAAAAGCAAACTGTTGCAAATATATAGCATTGAATGATGCAGTCATCTATCTAAAATATAATTTAAATGCCACAATACTGGAATAACCATAAAGCTGGTACTTAGTGTCTCAGTATACCATGTGAATGTCATCCAACCATTTATTTGGACTGTTTGAACTTGGGATCCATTACCCATGCCACCAATTGATAAGTTTTATGCCAATCTGCCCTTCAAATTTTGCCATGTGTCATACATGTTGTCATAATATAATGATTTTAGATTTGGCTGGTACCCAAAGCTGTTGAGTGAATAACACAAATTTATATTTTGATTATTGTATTTTGTATTGATTGGAGGTTCATTGACCATTAGCATATGGTTTCTAGCTGGATAGATATCGCTTCAACACTTTGTATTTGTTATACATTGCATTGCATGGTATTTTACATGGTATTTGTAAATTATTTGGAGTCCATATAATGCATCTTCAGAATTTGATACTGGTTTGTATAATGTATTGCAACAGTGTTATAGGAAAGAGGCTGTTGTAAAGGTCAATCTTTTGTCTTTTGTTTTCTTTTAGTATTTTTACTTAGTTCTTATAGTTATATTCATGTATCCCATATCATTTTATAAACATGGCTACATCTCAAGCCTGTCAAGGCCAATGTGCAAACCAACAAATATGACTTAATAAATGTTAAGTTGAAAATTACTTTTTAAAGCTATAAGAAAATTCGAAATCTTATCGATTTGGTGTTATTGTATTTTCCATTGGAGTAAATTTATACCAAATCGAATCGCTGCAAAATTGACATGATGATAAATCCTAATGTCTTGAACAGCTTGTGCATTGAAACAGTTTTGTTGTATGTATGATGCTAACATTAGGATGTGTGATATAGCAATAAATTGATTGTGCAATAATGATGTATTTTTTTGCTTGCAAACCTGAAGCTGGAGCCTTGGTTTAAGGATGGTTTAAGCTTTGGTTGCTTTAATCATGGTTTAAGGTATTTGAGCTATTCAACATTATTACAACTCATCCCTATGTTTTCTAGGTATACTAGTGTCCTGCAACTGAAACTCTCAGTGGACCCCCGCTGAACAGTCTCACATCTCCACCATTCAGAGAGGAGATCTCAGTGGTAACCAGCTACATCTCTGTCGGAACTCTGGTGGTGTGGGCAGCAGGGTGACTCTGCGTGGACGGTGACCTGTCAGCGGCGGTGGAGCAGGGGACGGTGACCTGTCAGCGGCGGTGGAGCAGTGGACGGCGACCTGTCAGCGGGGGTGGAGCGGTGGACGGTGACCTGTCAGCGGCGGTGGACGGTGACCTGTCAGCGGTGGTGGAGCAGGGGACGGCGACCTGTCAGCGGCGGTGGAGCAGTGAACGGTGACCTGTCAGCGGGGGTGGAGCAGTGGACGGTGACCTGTCAGCGGGGTGGAACAGTGGACTGTGACCAGTCACGGAGAGGTTGAGACCAGTGTTGGCAGAGCTGGTCCGGTGGACGGCAGTTGAGCTGCTGGTGCTGTGATGAGTGACCGGTGGCTGTGAGGCCTGGAAGCTGCAGTCTGAGGGAGCAGTGACGGTAGAAGCGTGGCCGGCAGCCGGATAGCGTCATGTCGGTCAGCGCCAGTCTGCGCACGCCGCTGCAGACGGTGCCGGAGACGCTCACCACCGACCATGTCACCTCCAGCAAGGCCAACAAGGTGAGGCGACGGACACACTGCCGCTCACTCAGGTGCGAGGGACAACATGGTGGGTCAGGAGTCAGGACGGCAGGATTTTTGGGTGACAATCCGGTTAGGCGCTAAATGACTAAAGCAGTACCTATGTGCACCCCCTCCCTCCCCCAAAAAAGACAGTCAGCTAGTTGGTCTGGATAGTAAGCAGTAAGCAGTCGCATAGAAAGTAAGCAGTCGCATAGAAAGTAAGCAGTCACATAGAATGTAAGCAGTCGCATAGAATGTAAGCATTTGAGCCATTCCATGGATGACTTGTGACAGAGGTAGTCAGGCTGTGTAAAGACCAAACTGTCATCATCATTGATGCCTTTCCTGCGGCTGTGAGGTGGTTGCGTTGAATGAAGGGCAGCTAGTATGCAAGTCGCGACAGGTAAGCACCTCCATCACTGGCCTGGCTTGATCCGCTGCTGGGCAGAATGAAGACACTGTTAAGGGATCCTTCAAAAGCAGGGGCTCCGCCACAGGGGTACGGGGGACGTGTCCCCTCCCCAAATGCTTTTAACATATCGTCTATGGGCGTTGCATGGGAAGAATCGACTTCGGAATGTCCCCCTCCCCCCCCCCCCTCCTTCACAACGTGGCGGAGCTCTTGTTCAGCAGCTTTTCTACTAAATGTTATACCAGATTATATTCAAAGCAATACCTATACTGAAACGATCAGAGGTGGGAGCGATGCATTAGCTCCCCTGCTGAAATATTTGATGTTAGCCAGTCATTATTGTCTACCTTTATTCATCTTTAATCTCTTCAGATGCTCTGTATGGCGCTGAATGGCTTCGTTACCATCTCAGAGCCGTCCTACCAATGTTGGGACCTTCATGACTGCTCCATTTCCACAAGATACGGATGTTAGCTGTTCAAACTTGATGAATATCCCATGAGTTTTTATGTTGGTTTGGGTTTTGCCATCAGCTCGTTCATTCATACACCTCGACCTTCAATTTGTCCTGTTTACCTGTGTTATTTGTGTGCTTCCGACATCCAATTACCGTTTGTTAAGTCAGCGCTCGCCGTGATCGGAATCATCCCCAACTCTGCATATCAGCTTGATCATTTATTAATTACGTTCTGGAAATGCATCTATGATGTATGTCTTCGCAAATGGTTGAAATGAGAATGTGTGTTTCCCGGTCGCTTGTTTGAAGGCGCCCTGCGAATTCGTGTCGGTGTTCGGTCAGATGCTTACCTCGACTACAGACATACCCTTGTTCAGCGATGACTCATGCTGGCACCGGGGCGCTTTTCCTTGTTTACCTCGCTCCGTGCCGAAACGCTTTCCTTTGTATCGCGCTGATGGCTGTGAAGATGTCGGCTTATTACCAACTCTAATCCCGGGTGATTTGTCATTGGTGACGGCTGCCGGCGTACCGGTCCAGTCCAGAGGGGAAACGTTACCTGAACGGTTGCAGCGTGATGGGGAAAGTGTGACGGTTCGCACCAGCGCGCGCCGTCAGCGTCCTTAAGCTAAGCTCCGGCGCTATCACTCTATCGTCCTTCACAGGCGGCGCGTGACGCCCGGGGGCGTAACTCAGTATTTGCAGATGACGCGATCCTGAGCATGCAGGGACGCCCCGCCCGTTGGTCGTAGGGTAACTGAGGTCAACCACTCACCCACTCCTGTCCGTGCGCTCCCGTGCCGCCCGCTGTCCTACATCACGGCACCACCAGGGACGGACAGGGAAGCAGAACAGAGGGCACAGTCGGGCTGACGTCTCAAGGGCAGACTCCTCCGCTGCCGCCGTCCGTCCTCCCCTGACCCAGCAAAGATCGACATCGGCGGGGCACCGACTATGGCTGCAATCAGTGGGAATTACACCTCCTCCCCCCTCTCCCTCCCCCTCCAGTGTGGGCCCACACATTCACAGTCAGCTGACTGGCATTAAAGGTCTGCTTCTCTCTACCTTGTCTCTCTTCCGCTTTCTTTCTCGTCTCTCTGTCTCTCTCTCCTCTCGTCCTCTCGGTTCCTTGGTGCGTGTCTTCTCTCTTTCTCTCCTCCATGTCGTCTTCATATCTCTCTCTCTGCTGCCTCTGCTCTGCTCTGCCTCTGCTCTGCCTCTGTCTGCCTTGCCTCGTGCCTCGCTGCCGGCTGCTCTGCTCTGCCTCTCTGCCTCTGCCTCTGCCTCTGCCTCTGCCTCTGCCTCTGCCTCTGCCTCTGCCTCTGCCTCTGTTCGCTCCTGGCGCCCTCGGGCGGGGGCGGCGCGCGGACGGTCGCCGTGCCGCCGCCCGGTGTCGGCATCGATTGCAGGGCGGGGCAGAGCAGCCGTCGGCGGCAGTCCCGTGCAAGCGACATCGATTGGTCCGCCGGCAGCACGCACGACCACCGGCCAGCTGACCGGCCCGGAACGTGCACCGGAAATAGGACCGGAAAGGAGCCGGAAGTGGGCTGGATGGTGTGCTCAGCCTCAGAGCGTGGTTTGTTTCGTTTGGAGGGTATAAACTGGTTAGGGTGGTCAAAGACACTCGGAATAAAAGCGAATCACGTCCTTAATGTAGTCTTATGCTACCCCAATTGTGAGCAGTTGTAGCATTTTGCAAGATGTTTCCATTTTTCATCAACAAATATCTGAGCAGAGACGAAAATTCAGCATTGCTCCATCTCGCAAAACTTTGTCATGAAGCGAAACCTTTTAAGGGAGCGCTGCACCAAAACTGGTGTGGAGCGAGACGTGTGAATAATAATGTCTAATGCGTGTTGCCGTTAGTCGTGCCAGCTGGCCGTGCCCCTAATCGCAGCTGCAGATTCGCCCGCTGCGAACTAACCGGCCGACGCTATCGCTGTTGTTTCCAGCCAGACAGTATGACCATCAGTCTGTCTGGTTAACTGGCTGACTGTGACCCTGACGTTTCAGATTTTCAGACTAGCTCGCACACTGACTTATGACTCTGTCAGCCTCAACAGCCTGTGCTGTGTAGCTAGTCATTTTTTTCTGATATGTTTTTCCATGAATGCTGTAGGTGTGTTTGCTGGCCTGGATCAGTAGCAAGTGACCGCGACATCCGAGCGCACATTCGGAGTACAGCTGCTCAGACATCGGCAAGGGCACTTTGCAGGTAAGCTGGCAAGCACGGGCCTGCCGACGCGTCAGCGAGGAGGGTGCGTACGCGGGTGTGGGTGGTCGATAGTTAGTGGGAGTCGCGGTGTGGAGGTCGGTTGTCACTTCTCCAAGGCGGCCCGGCTGCGTTTGTGAAAGCGGCATGGTTTCCTCTTGTCAGTGGGCGGGGATGTGAAGAGGATGGTGTGTTTAACGTGTGGTTGAAGTGTTCGGGTGGCGCTGGTCGCGCAGATGTTGGCGGGACTGGTGATAGACGTGGGAATGTATGGCAGTTTTAGCACGGCGCGTCTTCTGGGCGTCGGCTGGACTCTTCGAATCGGCCAGGGTCGGAGATTTCGGCTGCCTCGACGCTGTTTGTTGGCTTGGCTTCTCACGCGGATTACTGTAAATCGGTGAGTCGCGGGTTTGTGAGCTGATTCATACGGGTGTTCACCCCGGGCAATCGTTGTTTCGTGATTACTGTCGCTGTCGGGGGGGTGGTCATGTTCCTAGAAGCGGGCGATAGTCTGAACCGGTTACTGCAAGTGTGGCGACGGCACAGGTGTTTGTATACGTTTATCGTTAGTAATGTGTATGCTCTGTGATTGCAGGTCGCTATCAAAATCATAGATAAAACGCAATTGAATCCTGGCAGCCTACAGAAGGTAAGGGTGCGTTGACTGATACTAGTTCTCCTATTCGTCATGCCTCACGGTATTAGTTAGTAGCCATGTGTGTCAATTGTTTGTAGCATATTGACAATTTAATTGATTGGATGCTGGGAATCAGTAAGCCCAGTTTAGCCCGGTATTGACTGGGGTCAGCTGAACATTGACTGTGTGTGTGTGGGGGGGGTAAACGCCCCCTGATTTTCTTCCGAAACAATGGTCACAGCAAGACGTGCAAGGCGGAATTGGAAAGTGTTAAATGAGACGAATCTAAGGCACACTCGAAAATTATAATTGAGCTCACATGTCAGGTCACGGTCAGGTCAAAGGTCAAAATCGAGATATTTGAGTTTATGGACCATTCTTTCCATCCAAAGCCTTCGATTGCGGCCATGATAACCCAAAATGCTCTCAAAGGTATGATACTAGAGATGCAAAAATTTACCCAAAAACAGGAACCGGTACCGCCGCCACCACCGCTCATAAATGAGTAAGACCGGCTTCAAGCCCGGCCACATGTGGCAGCACCCGCCAGGCCCGGCAACCAGCAATCAGCACGTCTACTTCATAATGAACGATATTTTAACCCCCGAACTTGTGCTGAGCCCGGCATGAGACCGGCAAGTCTAAGGTCAGACACAGCTTCAGGCCCGCCGGGCCTGAGTTTGGGCCGGCGCGGGCTTCGTGGTCCTGAAACTTGCATTGTCTATATGATACATTACTTAATCTTGACATGAGCAAAAGTGAGATTGTTTGGCGAAGGTGAAAGTTGTATGGTCCAAATGGTCATTATGCCAAAATATCGTACGAAGGTCATGCAACTGATATATACATGTTTTATGAATAATTTTACGCGAAGATTCGATAGGTGATCTTCAATTGTTGCCCCTGGCTTCATGTAATAAAGTTGTTTTTTAGTTACGAGTCGAAAGTCATGTCACAAAATGTCAAAATTTGAAATTGATAGATATATACAATAAGGCATGTTTCTGGACCAGTCTTGTCTCAGTAATACAATTATGTTTCTTCTTTGCTTGTCATTGAAAGCAAAACAACGCAATTTAAAAATTATAAACATTCTGCAATCTGGTTTTGTAGTTGTTCACATATGGTTCACATATACTCTGACACTGGCAATATTCCCTTTGTAATATCTTTGAATAAAACTTATTTGTGTGGTCATGTTTGAAAATGAAATTGTTTTGGTTACAAACAAAAAATCCACAAATCCGAAATAGCCTTGTAGCCCTCGTCATTTGCTACCTTTTCACGTTTTGGGATTGCATTTTGCTCTAAATATTGCCTTTGTACGGACTGTTTAAGTTTTGTCTGATTTTTGTCTCAAACTCGTGTGTAGTGACGTCACTGAATTTGCTTTATCTTGAGATAGAAAAAAATGTTTCATTTTTGCACAAAAGAAGTAAAATTGATGTACAAGAAGGTACCTGAAGATTCACGTTGATAGCGCTAATCGTTTTTGAGTTATTACGAAAGTTCATCGGGGGTGGTACCCCCCCCCCCTCCAATGCCGGGTTAATATCGGGCTCCGTTTTTCTCTCTGATTTGACTCTTGGAGATGATGTTAAGGTCAACGTTTCTACTGTGAACCGTTCGCTCAGTAGTTTGTATTACTTCCGTCAAAAATGCTGTCATATTTGCTATTCGAAGTTCGATTCAGCCAATCCAGAAAGTGGAACCAGTGAAGTCTGGAGAGAATGTTAGACAAAATTGCCGGGCTCCCAGAATAGGCCATAGATTATGCATGCTGTCGTGATATCCGAAGGTTCTTAACTCTTTGACTCTCCCGGTCCTACATATTCATTACGTGTCGCTACTTGTAGACGCCGTACCGCCGCGTTCCGATCTGGGTGTGTATCCCTTTCT
This sequence comes from Semibalanus balanoides, assembly GCA_014673585.1. NCBI lineage: Eukaryota > Metazoa > Arthropoda > Thecostraca > Balanomorpha > Balanidae > Semibalanus > Semibalanus balanoides. The sequence goes on along the minus strand of VOPJ01001876.1, from coordinate 12,578 downwards.
GTTCGTCGTCTGGTTCAGGCCGGAAAATTATCACAACTGTTCTACCCATTATTGATATGTTATGTCATTCCGATAAATGCGTACGTCTCTGGCATTTGACAAACTCGGACTTCAGTATTCAGTTTGGTGCATGACACGAACTCGCCCCGTTTGTATTCTCCTGTCGTAGTGACCCTGGTCGCTGTGATCGCCCGGTTAGCCCCTGTCGTCTGTATGTCTGTCTGTACCCTGTCTGCTGTGCCGCGCCCGCCGCCGCCGCCGGTGTGAGGCCGCTCCCTGTCCGTGGGCGGCACGTGTGCCGCCCCTGACACGCCTGACTCCGCCCATCTGTGCTGCAGCTGTTCCGGGAAGTTCGGATCATGAAGATGCTCGACCACCCCAGTATAGGTGAGCGGCGGGACGGGGCGGGGTTGGGGAAGAGGGCTCATGGGGCGACTAAACCGCTCTAGACTGGTCGGCTCCATGGCTGGCTTCCGATGTTATTTATGTGTCGTTTCCATGTCATGCATTTGTCATCCATGTGTCATGGTCCAAGTGGGCATTCGTGGGTGTTTCACGTCATTTGCTGTGGGGATTCTGGTGCATTTTTCAGTGACACTCATCGGTGGCACTGCATCGGTGGATAATTTCTCGGTGGCATTCATCGGAATGCTAGCGTGGGATGAAGCACTATTTGCAGGGCCTGCAATATCAAATGCAATTTAACATAACGGTTAAGCGCGTACTGGGCCAGCCTCTTTAAAGGATGACTACGGATGTTTGAGTGTGGTACAAGTAGTGTCAAGTCTGTCCGATCACGCCAGCATTAGGCGGTGTGCGAGTGGGCGGCCGTGGACGTCACGGCAGCACGGTGCGAGGCGGGCTAAGGGTGCGTTCGCTGAATAACATGGAACGGATCCAAACACCAGTCGTGCGTTCTGCCCTCCGTATGCGTGGCCTTTGCTTTTCTTTTCGTCTCGGGCGTAGGCTAGTGTGTCGTTGGTACTATTGGTTGCAAATAAGCGTACCGCGGGCTGATGGCTACGGCACGCATCCTTCTAAGGGACATTACCGCCTTTGGAAAAGTTGTGGAAATGATGGAGATGAGTGGATGATCTCCATAATTTAACATACTTTTCCGCAAGGCGGCGACTATTCCTTAACTGGCCTTGATGGCTCACCAGGGGATCGCTTGTATTATTGGACCAATAGTACATGGTTTGATTTCACCTTATATATTCACATTGGATATGCATGTGTAATGGCCGGCCTCGACTTTGTCAGTCTGGGTGAGGTGGATACAGTGAAAATTATGACTGCGCCGTTTCTGTTTTCCATTGGCCAACAGTATCGGCTCTGATCTTATCCGGTGTTGGCATTTTTGGTTCTGGGCTTTTTGATGTAGCATATTTTTGGGCGTATTTTTGGGGTTTAAAAATGGTACACACAAATGACCATTATTTGGCTCCTCAGACATATGCTGTTGACCGGGGGGACGGGGGTGCGGTCGGTCGTCAGCAGATATTCTTTTTTATATAGTGTATAGTGTACATATTTTTATGTAGCATACTTATTTCTTTTAGCACAACTTTTGTTGGATTAAAAAAAATCCAACAAACAGGCAAAAATCCAACACTGCGTCTATCTGCGTACGCTGAAGATGTGGCCAGATGTTGATATCCAGCTGACTGTACGTGTACAGTGGAGACGTTACTGTTCCCGTCTGACGCCAGCTGTGCCGGCGTGCCCACAGTGAAGCTATTCCAGGTGATCGAGACCAAGAAGACGCTCTACCTGGTGATGGAGTATGCATCCGGCGGCGAGGTGTTCGACTACCTCGTCTTCCACGGCCGGATGAAGGAGAAGGAAGCGAGACTCAAGTTCCGCCAGATCGTCTCCGCCGTCCAGTACTGCCACCAGAAGAAGATCATCCATCGGGATCTCAAGGTGGGTGACCGGAGGCGGCGCCGCTGGGTCGTACTTGGCAGTGAAGCGTGGATGTTTGCCTGTGAGGTGGAGCTTTGAATGCGAGAAAAATGTGCCGATAAGATTTGTATTTGTCTTAGGTTGAGAGTAACGGCATGTTCTTGCACTTTCGAGGAAGAAGCAAATAATATTTTGCATATGTAGATGTGATTTTATATAGCCCCGATAGCCCCCATATATAGCCCCGATTTACGTCGTTCGGATCGTCATGTTCACTTCACCGATACCTGTAACACCTCCGGTAAACACGCCGATCAGTGAGACTGTTGCGTTGACGGCTTCGCCCTCTCCGTTACAGGCGGAGAACCTGCTCCTGGACAGCAACATGAACATCAAGATCGCCGACTTCGGCTTCAGCAACGAGTTCACCATGGGCAGCAAGCTGGACACGTTCTGTGGCAGTCCGCCGTACGCCGCGCCCGAGCTGTTCCAGGGTCAGTGGCTGGCGGTAGGGATAGTGGTGGGGGAGGGGAGTGCGCCAGGGGCTGAAAGTGAGCCAGGGGCTGAAAGTGAGCGCCAAGACAAGTACTGAGTGGTCTAGTCATGAGTGGAAGGCATGTGTAGCACCTGGTGATAGGGAAGCATCTCAGTTGTGGTACAAGTCATATGTGGTTTGGACGTATGGACGATATTATCAGGAATCGGCAGTTTTGGTTTTCCCGCTGTCATTTTAGTCGTCGGTGGTTTCAGTTTCCGTCATTGGTGCCATCTTTTAGCTTTACGGAAACGCATCCGACTATCCTTCACCGGGCGGTACGGGGAAGAAGTGTTTGAACCGTATTGTTGACGATTCGACCGGCTGCCTGCATGCCGTTCTACTCTACTCCGTATCTGAAGTTTGGCTCGCCTGGACCCACCGTTTACCGTTGTCCGATTGGCAGTGTCCCAAGATTCCGTTTTGGCTTGCGTGTCAGAGTGGAAAATTCGAGCCCAAAAAGTCCATGGAGTGGAAAATTATGTTGAAAATTGTACGATATTGATAACTATTTTGAATATGAAAAGCAATAGTTTTAATTGAAATCATATATGTTTTGTCAATATTTAATTATTTCAGAATCAATATCACAATTCATCATTTGGAAGTGGAAATTTCACTCATAAAATGGAGGAGAGAATACAATTATTCACAGTTGGGTGTCATTTCCCACCCAAATCGATAAATTTGGAGACACTGCCAGTATTTGTATCTGTCACTCCTCCCCCGCTTTGCTCCCACAGGTAAGAAGTATGACGGCCCCGAGGTCGACGTTTGGTCTCTGGGTGTGATTCTCTACACGCTGGTCAGCGGCTCCCTGCCCTTCGACGGCTCCAACCTCAAGGACCTGCGGGAGCGCGTGCTGCGCGGAAAGTACCGCATCCCCTTCTGACCATGTCGACCGACTGCGAGAACCTGCTCAGGAAGTTCCTCGTGCTCAACCCGACCAAGCGCGCCAGCCTCTCAGTGAGTCAGAGGTGGAGAACGTATGATGGGATGGGTACGCTGTACGGTCCCCGTTATTTTCATTCTTCACACTAAACCCTTGTGTGTTTGTGTAATTTCTTATAGATTGAACATGACGCTTCCGAAGTCATGAGCTATATCCATGGCATGGCGTCAAAAAATAGTAAAGCGAACACTCGAGAGATCGTTTCGTAAGGCGTTCATGGTGCATTCGCCTGTCAGTTGGAGTAGCTGTTTCGGTGATCCCTTTGAATATATGCAAAATTAAATACGTTTGGTGTTTGCGGGTGCCGGGAGTGTGAATGACAAACGGCATCTAGCAAGATGTCATTAATCACACATTTGGAATGTCGCCCCTTCGGCAGACGATCATGCGGGACAAGTGGATGAACGCCAGCATGAACGAGGAAGAGCTGAAGCCGTACGAGGAGCCGGTGCACTGCATGGACGATCCGCGCAGGATAGACCAGCTGGTGACGCTCGGCTACGCCCGGGCAGACATCGAGGACAGCCTGCGGCTCTGCAAGTTCGACGACATCTACGCCACGTACCTGCTGATGGGCCGCCGGGTCACCGATGTGATTTAGGCGCTGGGAGGATGGGAGGAGGGAGGAGGGAGGGAGGAGAGGGAGGAGGAGGGAGGGAGGAGGAGGAAGGAGGGAGGGAGGGAGGAAGGAGGGAGGATGAGGAGGGATAGGATGGAGGAGAAGGAAGGGAAGAATGAGGAGAGATGAGAGACACACACATCACACACACACGACTACACACACGACACACACACACACACAATCAGCACATTACGCACGCAGTCACGCACGCACGCACGCCTCACCGCACGCACGCGACGCCTACCACGCACCGCACCTGGCACGCACGCATCGTCACTGCTACGCACGCACGCACGCACGCACCACTGGCACGCCAACGCACGCACTCGCACGCCTGCACGCACGCACACACACACACACACACATCACATCTACAACACACACACACACACTGTGCGGAAGTGTGGTGTCGGGTCGACAGTTTACCTTGACTCCGTCACTACGCCAAATTTTGGGTGCAATGTGACCTTTGCTGTCGACGCGCCCTAAAACCCCAATAATAAATCACTGCGCTAAAGTCGAGCTCGCTCAGGTGGTGCTTCTGCGAGTATGGCTCGGTGGCGACTATAATTGTGTGAGTGAGCGTCGACTGTTCTTTTGCTGTGGGTGCGCCGGAAAACGCATAGCATCATCCTATCATACATCATTATGTTTCATGGTGCCAATAAGCACTCGCTTGGAGCGAATAATCTGTACTGGAAAGTAAAAAAAATGAGGCTGTGCTTTGATTGGTTGGTTTATTTGTGGAGCCATGGTTAGTATCTATATTTAGCGGCGCCAGCTGAGCCGGGCCAGCAGTTGGTAGTCATCATGACTCCCTCCTCTATGTTCACCTGTCTCCGCGGGTGTATCTGCGGTGATTTACTCGCACATTCGCCGCTACTCCTGTAACGTCCGGCTTGTGATTCAGTACGCCACTGTGATCTAACCTGACGACATTGCCGTGTCGCCGTCAGCTGGAGTCTGACGGCTCGCAGACGGGCTCGTCGCTGTCTCTGCGGCACCTGGGTCCGTCGGCTGGCCCGCCGCCCATCAGCCGGCAGTCGCCACCGCACAAGGTGCACCGCTCCATCTCAGCCACGACCAACAGCAAGCCGAGCCGGCGCGCCTCCTCGGGAGGGGAGACAGTGCCCGGCGCCGCCACCCCCGGCACGGCCACCACCACCGCCACTGCAGCAGCGACGACGGCGCCCGGCAGCGCGCCCAGCAAACGTCAGTGGAGAGGCGAGGGCTGGCGTTAATAACAGTCGGGACGGGAATGGCATTGCGCTTTCAAGAGTTGTCGGGTCATTTCGGTCATTTCCAGTCTAATGGAACGAAATGGGAGGTGGTTTCCGATAAATACGGGTGGTTACGCAATGTTCATCGGCACGGCCTTTTTTCCCATCACGAATATTCAGATTTCCCTTCATTCCATTTTGTGAAATATTGACCGGCTCAGTGATCTGTGTGATGATATGTGTGCTGATGTGTGTGCTGATGTGTGTGCTGAATGTGTGTGCTGAATGTGTGCTGATGTGTCCTGATGTGTGCTGATGTGCTGTGTGCTGATCTCGGCCCGTCCTCTGGCCAGGGGTGAGCACCTCGGCAGCCGGCCACGTTGTGCCCGCCAACCACACGCATTTCAAGCGTCAGAACACGGTGGACTCTGCCACCATCAAGGAGACGCGGCAGGCGGCCAGCCGCGCCGCCGCCGGTGGAGACAGCGAGCAGCCCAGCTCGCTACCCAGCCCGGTCAAACCGCGCGCGCTGCCCAAGACGGGCACGCCGACGGTGAACCGGACGATCGGGCCCAGCGGCGGCCGCCGCTCGACGCACGGGTACGACTCGCGTCCGGCCAGTGCCTCTGCCGAGGCGCGCACACCGTCCTCACAGGTGGCGTCCGACCTCAGGTTAGTGACCGCCGAGCGGCCGACGGCGGTGGTGGCGTGTGGAACCATGTGGTCATGTGTCCGTTCCGTCGGGGCTTGCAGAATAGTCTGGCTTCTAAGGCTTAGACGGGTGTGAGGCTTATCGGGAAGCTCTCGGAGTCCTCGTGGCTCCGCTAATCACGGTGGTGGCTTCGCGTCGCTAACAGGTCTCGCTGTCGTAACTCGCTATCATCACCCTGCGTCCTCTCACGCGCGGCTCTCTAACCCTCCCGGCGGCGCCGACCGCACCTGTGGGCGGGGGCGGGGGCGGCAGCACTCTGACCCGGCCGCCCGGCAGCTCCGGCGGTGGCGGCGGCGGCGGTGGCGGGGACATGGTGCGTCCGGCCCGTGGACATGTCAAGTCAGCCTCGATGTCGTCTGGTGGCGCTGCCGAGCCGCTGCTGGCCCGCTCACCGTCTGACCTGCGGCCCAGGTACTGACACGTCCCGTCTGGCGGCCCTCTCCGGCGTCCTTCGCAGGGCATGTGGGTCGCCGTGCTGGACGTGGCGCCGGCTCGAGCAGGCGGGAGTGCTTCGTATGGTGTGCGCATGAAGGTCCTCGCATGCAGCTGCTGTTTTTTTTGCGTCCGTCCCGGCTGGTTTCAGTTTTGCAAGCCTGTTAAGTGTTGTCCCACGCTAGCGCTAGCTCTTGCATTTTCGTGCAGATGTATCGTTTACCTTAGACGTTGTTTGCTCATTTTATTTGTATTTTGCGTCATGACGCCTTCTCTTAGCTTGATACTAATGCGTTGAATTTATCCCTGTAGCGTTGCGTTGAATCCCGTCCAGCCCGTCTTTTCTGCTGGTCACGTTTTTGTTTGTTGTGCCTCATGTATGATGATGCCGCCAGTGTTTTCTGTTATTTGCTGCTACCTTATCACCGGTGTCACTGTCAAAGTCCCTCGGGATGTAGATGGCTCACACATTAAAACTCCCTTTGATATTTAATTATGTTTAATTTGTATTCGGACGACTATGATTCTTATCTTTAAGTCAGGTGTCTAATTACAAAATCGAGAGATCAAATCCTAAAGCTGTAAACGAATATAGAATTTTAATAGTATTGTTTTGGTGGAGTTTCCTTTACAAATTTAATTAATATGACAGCATATTTCATGTCTCCATTGACATGTCGTTTGTCTTCTTGGAGTTATGACTGAAGTAAATATTTGCGTGTGTGCATGATTGTCATAATCGGTTCCAACTGACAGCGCTTCTTCCCATGGTTTGTTATGCCGATAGCCGATTGTATTGGATATTACGCCTCTCTGTGTCCCGTTCACCGTCCAGCTGTCTGTATAAGTATGGCTGTCCTTTTCGCGTGAACACTTCGTCTTTCGAGAACTCTTGTTTGTCGTCATTGTGGACGCTAGGTTAGTGTAGACGGACTGGTATTGTGTCTCTGCGCTGAAGTTTGACAAGTACCAACCATCTGCAGTTGCTCAAGTCGCCGCCTTTGTGTGGACTCGATATGTAATTGCTCCGGGGCTGAACTATGTTGTTTATCTGACACGGCTCCTCTGTAAAAATGATCTGATCTGAATGGTGGTCTTTATCCATGTGACCTCCGCACCGTTCATCCTTACCGCTGCAGTTGTTCAGTCTTGTCTCATCCCTCCCAGACAGGACATGTGCTCCTCCCCGCCTCTTTCCGTCCTCGCCTCACCTGATAACCTATCCTCCCCGCAGAAAGAATATCCTTCCCGCCCCGCCCCGCCCTGTCCTGTCCTTTCCTTTCCTCTCCCTCCTCCCCCGCCCTGCCCTGACTTGACCTGCCGTGACCTGACCTGACCAGCGTCTCGACGCGTTACAGCAGTGCGGGTCGGACGGCGCCGCCGCTGTCCCCGGGCGCGGCGCCCCGCAGCGCCCCCTTCAGCCGCAACATCCCCAACCGGTCTACGTTCCACTCTGGTCAGACGCGCGCGGCGGGCTACCGACCGGCCGGCTACAGCCCCCATCACCACGACAGTGGCGGGCTCAGCGCCGCCAATCGCACCTCATTCTTCTCCAAACTGTCATCAAAGTTCGCCAAACGGTAGGTGTCTCCCAACTGTCGTCCAAGCTCGCCAGACGGTGGGTTCAGGACTGGGCTCAGATGCGGGAAGGGTGGGGCTTAGTTGGAGGCGGAGGCAGGGTGGAGATGAGTTAGTGAGACGGTGGAGATAGGCTGGTTGGTGTGTGGAGGTGGTGGACTGAAGGAGGGCCGTAAATATAACGAGAGCGCGCGGAAGTCAGACAAAACAGTGGTTGTGGAAGTCAGATTTAATTGCAGTATATAACTGTTTTATGTGTAGCTCATTCAATGATTGCATTCAAGATGATAGCTCAACTGCAGGAGTTGTTTCGAATACTTTCTTGGCCTGCCCTTTTGGAAACTTCGACCGGCTCAAGCCCAGTGGGAATTATCTTACATTCTTATTTTTATAACAATTGCATAATGTCTTTATATTTAATAATTTAATGTGACTTAACAATAACATAAACATTAATCAACAATTTAATACCGAATAAAATGAATTATACATACTTTAATAAGTCGTAGATTTTGAAGTCTGCTGACTGCAGCTGGTGATGCTGTTAAAAAGGGCAGAATTGTAATTCCTGGGACTGTATATTGCATTGTTCGACTGTGTATTTGACGCAGGCTGTCACCCGCTGTATATTCGTGCTTAAATAATAATAAGTCTGCGATCCGGGCATTCTGTTGGTGTAAAAAGGGCCCGTTAGAGCTCAGGTCATCAGTATCATATCTGTTTTGGTCAAGTAGTTTGTTGTGTACAACTTCCGTGCCACTACACTGATATGGTACCCTTACCTTTGCATGTGGTCTTTGTCAGGATTTGACTATCAGCGGTCTATCCGATCAGGTGATATGACGTGTCGACTCACCCTATCGTGTATCTGACGAACTAACCGCGTGCAGCGGCGTTCCTCCGAGCTGTCCCGAACACTGTGTGGAACTGTGCAATGTGCATAACACCGGCCGTCGCAGCTCCACTGAGTCCTGAGTCGTGTTTATACTGACTACACTGTGCTGATTGGCTGCGTTTTTTCCGAGCTTTGTGCTTTGTGCGCGTGTGTGGGCGCGTGTGTGGGCGCGTGTGTGTGTGTGGCGTGTGACGCCATGTCCGACCCCGCTGCGCCCGCCAGGCCCGGCGATGTGGGATCCGGCACGGCGCTGTCGCCCGCCCCCGCCCACTCGAACTCTGCAGACAGGTACGGCCCGAGTCCGGACGACCAGCTCCTCTGGTGTGCACGGACGTGTGACGGTGACGGTGTGACGGTGTGTAGATGGCACGCCGCATGGCGTCAGGAGGCGCCCCGGGGGGGTAGACAGAGACGGGACGAAACGGTGTGGGACGCGACATAGACAGAGACGGGACGGGAAGGGACAGACGAGACGGGACGAAACGGTATGGGACGCGACATAGACAGAGACGGGACGGGAAGGGACAGACGAGACGGTAGAGATGGGACGAAACGGAAGGGGACGCGACAGGAGCAGTCATGAGACGGGAGCTGTGACGAGATTGGAAGAGTCGTGAGCGGACGGGAAAGGGAAAACGGACTGATGGGATGAGACAAGCTATGGACTACGATGGGACGGGATACTGCGAGATGAGACGGGTTACACAGGGGACGGCAATCAGCTGGCCGTGCCGTATATAAGTATTGACCCGTGTGCCTTGTGACCTGAGCCGTTAATCGCGTTCTCTTGTCACCCGTGCGTCTCACGCTACCTGCCCTGCAGCAGCAGCTGGTACCCTGTCTAACATTGCCGTGCCGTGTGTCGCTGACATGTGTATCATTGTGTCGTCCTGCCGGCCGTGTACCGCCGCCGGTCGGACGCCTGGCTCTCATCTCCGACCTCTCCGTGACCCCTGTGTTGTCGTGCCACAGACCACCCTCTGCTGTGTCGCCGGCTCCCCTGGGCGTGGCCTCCAACGGCGAGCCGGAGCCCGTGAAGCCCCGCAGTCTGCGCTTCACGTGGAGCATGAAGACCACCTCGTCCAGAGACCCGCAGGAGATCATGAACGAAATCAGAAAGGTACGGTCTGGCTCATAAGTTTGGTAGTGTCGGGAAGCTTGTATAAAAGATTCGCCTGTCGTTTGCCATGTCAGCTGAATATGGTGTTTTATGTTAAGCTGCAGGTGTCCTCGTCGTGTTGTTTGTATCTTCAATGTGTGACTTGTCATTATGATAAGTATTTGTTGCGTCGCAGATTAAAATCCTCGGATGAGTTCGATCATGGTGGTGGTGTATGTTTTGACCTTTCAACAGAAACATGGAATTGGTGCTTGAAGTTGTCAAGTGAGGTGATAGTGTCAATGTGTGTTGACTCTACACCTTTTTACGGTCAATTTAGGAAAAAGTGCTCGTAATTCAGAGAGAGTGCAGTCAATTTCGACAATACGGCATAGTGCTTGTTAGTAGCATACCCCTCTCCAGTGCGCGTGTTTAACAAAGTTATTTTTGCTAGTGTAAATAAATATAAAATTTGAAAATCGGTCAAATTTTGAACATTTTGGGCTTCAACCCATATTGGTCGGTATTTTGTCAACCAAAGTGCCTCCCATTCGGTATTGGTTCGGTATCGGTCATTGTTTTTCTCGAAAATGACATCACTACCGTGCACTTTGCCGTATTTTCTAAATCGAATGCACTTTCGCTGAAAAATGTGCACTACCGCCTAAATTGACCGTAAAAAGGGTGTAGCTCGATATACCTATTCTAAATCATACCTATCTATCTTAGATAGAACTCAGACACCGTCTTGACTGGGTTTCGTGCCGCTGTCCTGCAGGTGCTCGACGCCAACAGCTGCGACTACGACCAGCGCGAGAAGTACCTGCTGCTGTGCGTACACGGCGACCCGCGCACCGACTCGCTGGTCCAGTGGGAGATCGAGGTCTGCAAGCTGCCGCGCCTCTCGCTCAACGGCGTGCGCTTCAAGCGCATCTCGGGCACCTCGATCGGCTTCAAGAACATCGCCAGCAAGGTGGCCAACGAGCTGAAGCTGTGACCCGCGGCCGACGAGGTGCCGTCCCCCGATCTGGAGCCGGAGTCGGAGGAGCCGGAGCCGGCGGGGGCGGCGGCGGAGCGCTCCGCCGAGCCGCCACCGCCGCCGCCGCTCGCCGCCAACCGCCCGCTGAAGCCGGCCCCGGTCGGGCAGCTCGCGACGCTCTCCAGCTCCCCTCGGCCGGCGACTGACGGTGCCGCCGCCGCCGGCCCGGGGCTGCTCCGGGCCGGCTGGCCGGTCGTCACCCCTCACCGCTGCTTCACCGGGCGCCCGGCGGCCCGGCCACGCCCGGACCTAGCTGCAGTCACGCCGCCCGTCTCGATGATTTTTACACTAGTAGATTATTTATCAGTACCAGGTGCAACCATGGCAGCCGGCGGCGGCGTGCGCGCCGCATCGCCGCGGCATTCAGATCTGTTTTCGGTGCTGGCGCGGACGCCCCCCGCGACCCGCGCCATTTTACGGTCCGACTGTGCTTGGTCTCCTCGGCTGGCGGCGCTGCCCCGCGACAGACAGCGCGCGCCGCGTGACGCGCGCGGCCTGAGGAGACGCGGCAGTGTGGAAGATATGTGAAAGAGTGAGTGAGAGGCAGAGATTGTGTGTGTGAGGAGAGAGAGAGAGAGGAGAAGCAGGATGTCCTGGCGATCGCCCCTGCGGCGGCGTGTGATACGTTGTTGCTGCACGTGCAGCGACGGCGCCCGACTGGCCCGGCGCTGGGCCCGTCCACGCCACTGAGCAATGACGCGATTCTACTGTGTTGGGTTTCTGTTATTTCTGTGTACAGATCGCTAATAGCCCTAAAATACATGTGCTAAAGTGAGGTGCCAGCGATACCGCGACTGTTGGATTGTCCGCGGAGAAAGGCCGCAGCTGTCTGAAATCGGGTTACATCGAGCAGGTTAGTTTCTTCGACAGGTTATGTTAGCATCACTTGCTTTTATTAAAAACGCCCTACGCATTTCGAGGAATGCTAAGGTGGGAGTAAATTGGGGTCTGCAGCAGCCTGAACAGGGTCTGCGTCTTTTAATTTGCGGATGCGTATTGCAACAAAAGGGTTTAACGCTTGATGCTGGCTGACTTGGTCAAATGAATTGCTTTTTGCAATCTGTGTTAAACCACCTTTATCGGCGTCGAGCAGATCGAGTCGTCTACTGCCTAGACGATGACCACCCATTAAACATTTTGATGTCGGGCCGACGTCGAAAGATGTCGACATCTCGGCAGGCAGTCTACCCGATGTCGGCTACACGTCGGATATGTCCGCGTATGCCGAGGCCCAGCCGACGTCGGCAGGTGTCGGCAGCGGCATAGGCGGACATATACGACGTCCAGTCGGCATTGGGCTGACGTCGGCTTGTTTATCGGGCAATGAATCGCGGCCCGCTGTATCAGCTGGAGGATTATTATATCGAATGTGGGCTAGATTCGTTTCGTGAGAGGGTGCTTGCCTGGCCCCATGGAGCTTGACGAGCTTCTTGATTGTATGCATTTATGTCAGCACATAGCTTTAATAATTAATTGCTTCTGAGTTCTGAAAGAAGACCGGTGGTCTGTAAGATATCGGATCAGAGTGGATTGACGTCATTTTCCAATGTTCTTTTGCCCTGCTTTTACCATCCCAATTCAAAGAACCT
>VOPJ01001875.1:0-10207 GCA_014673585.1 Semibalanus balanoides | reverse complement strand
TTGCACTTTTTGAAGTTGGGGTTGTAGCTACAACCCCAAAAGTATAGGTTCCTACGCCCATGGGCACAATCATTATTTCTGCCGCTAGCGAAATCGCAGGGGTCGCCGGTTTCAGTCATTACTATGTTTCGCCTCTAGTGGCCAAACCAATGAGTGTGCCGCTTAGATATTTTGTGTGTGTGATAAGGGTGTCATAGAGGTTGTATGATGTGAATTTCAGCGAAATCGTAGGAGTCACCGATTTCAGTAATTTTCATGTTTTCAACTCTAGACTCAAGACTCGTCGAAACCAATGAGTGTGCTGCTTAGATATTTTAGGCGTGTGATGAGGGTGCCATACTGGTTGTGTGGTGTGAATTTCAGCGAAATCGTAGGGGTCGCCGGTTTCAGTCTTTTTTCATGTTTTCACCTAGCGTCAAAACTAATGAGTGTGCTGCTTAGATATTTTAGGTGTGTGATGAGGGTGCCACACTGAACTCTATAGAGATGGAAGGTGCATTGGCCGGCATACTGGTCTAATGACGGCGGCCATATTGGTAATCACAAGAGCAGTCGGCGGCCTGTGTTTAAGGATAGGCGGGCGGCACCAGGCTGACATTGTACAATATATTGAGCGAAACTACTAGTCGTAGAACAATATGACTACCACCACAATGTTCCAAATTGAATGCAGAATGATTCTAGGATTTTTCATTTTTTATTTTGTTTTTGCACGAAAAAAATGTTTTCAACTATAATTATTCTGCATTCAATTTGAAGCATTGTGATGGTAGTCATTTTGCGCTACCGCTAGTAGTTCCCTCAATATATTGTACAATGTCAGCCTGGGTGCCCGCCCGCCTATCCTTTAACACATGCCGCCGACTACTCATGTGAGTACCAATATGGCCGCCGTCATAAGACAAATAAAATATATAATGAGTGTGCTGCTTAGATATTTTAGGTGTGTGTTGAGGGTGCCATAGAGGCTGTATGGTGTGATTTTCAGTGAATCGGTCGGGGTCGCCGATTTTAGCGAAATTGTGTTTGTACCTCCTGAAACACGGTCGAAATGACTAAAAACTGAATGCGTTTAATGGTTGCCAAAGTTTGGTACTCACACCAGGAATGTAATGACAACAATTTCATGGAAATCGCACAAGTCCTAATGCTTGTACCAGCAAATACGTATTCGCGGTCGGCAACAATCCAAAGGGGTAAGGTCAGAGTTTGTGGTTATGGAAACTTTTTTAATCTCTACGGCCGAAATAATGATTGCGCCGCTTAGATATTTTAGGTGAGTGATATTTGCACTAAAGAACGTTGTATGTTTGAATTTCAGCGAAATCGCAGGGGTCCACCGGCTTCAGTCATTAACTATGTTTTCACCTCTAGTGGCACAAAGCAATGAGTGTCCGATTAGATTATTTTTGCGTGTGTGATGAGGATATCATAGAGGTTGTATGCTGTGAATTTCAGCGAGAAATCGTAGGGGTCAACCGATTTTAAGTAATTTTCATGTTTTCACCTCTTAGCCTAGCGTCGAAACCAATGAAGTGTGCGTGCCTGCTTAGATATTTTTAGTGTGTGTGAGGGTGCTATAGAAATGTATGGTGTGAATTTCAGCGAAAATGAAAGGGTCGCTGGGTTTCAGTATTTTTCATGTTTTTCAACCTCTACGTCGAAACCTAATCGTGTGCTGCTAGATATTTTAAGGTGTGAGATGAAGGGTGCCATAGAGGTTGTATGGTGTGATTTTCAGCAAAATCGTAGGGGTCGCCGATTTCAGCGAAATTGTTTGTCTCCTCTGAAACACACGAATGGCTGAAACTGAATGCGTTGAAATGGTCGCCAAAAGTCACCTCTAGCGTCGAAACTAATGAGTGTGCTGCTTAGATATTTTAGGTGTGAGACAGGGTGCCATATGAGGTTGTATGGTGTGATTTTCAGCGAAATCGTAGGGGTCGCCGATTTCAGTTATTTTCATGTTTTCACCTCTAGCGTCGAAATTAATGAGTGTGCTGCTTAGATATTTTAGGTGTGTGATCAGGGTGCCATAGAGTTTGTATGGTGTGAGTTTCAGCGAAATCGCCCAATCAATCCTGCCTTTTTATAAGTGCCGACTCATGTGGGTGACTGCGCGTGCGCGTGCCGCGTGAGGGTTGTTGAAAGGTGTTTTGTCGCAAAAACTCCGCAACGGCTGGGCTGATTGTGTTCGAATTTGGTGTGTGGTTAGGGACCCCTCAGCCGCCGTTTTTCCACTAGTCAGGGTTGTGGTGCCTCTGCACGTGCGCACGTCCACACCCCTATTCTATATCTCAGAAACGGCTGAATCGATTGTGTTTGAATTTGGTGTGTGGTTAGGGACCCATCAGCCGCCGCTTTTCCACAAGTCAATGGTATGGTGCCTCTGCACGTGCGCACGTGCACACCCCTATTCTATATCTTAGGAACGGCTGAACCGCTTATGTTCGAATTTGGTGTGTGGTTAGTGACCTCTCAGCCGCTGCCTTTCCACAAGTCATGGGTGTGTGTCTCTGCACGTGCGCACGTGCGCACCCTTTTTGTAGCTCAGAAACTACTTGCCTGATTGAATTGACATTCACAGTTTTCACAGCCTTCGCGCTCGCTCGTTCATCGCCAACTACGGTGCTTTACTGGTTATGAGCGACCCGACCCAACCCGACCCAACTCAATCCGACCCGACCCGTGGCGACGCTTTTGAGAAGCTCATATCTTTCCAACCGCACGTCCGATTGACAAGCGTTCTTCGCTATCTGATAGCCCCAAGCAATGAAATTATGATTATTGACATGTTTTATCTCACGTGAGGGGTCGGCATGGCGCGTGACACGTGCCGCGTCAGGGGTGTCAGAAAACGTTATCCTGCTGTAGCTGAGAAACGGCTGACTTTTAAGCTGAAATTTTGTGTGATGGTTTAAGAAAACCGGGCACACATGGCTATGTTGCTAAAGTACAAAATATCGGTCACAACTGCATGTGGCGACGTTGCACCCCTGTTCATATCGTCCACAGGAAATTACTACAAATTATGATCGTTGCATATACCGGACCTATATCGGGGCGTGCATATCCAATAAGTCACATAGACAGGGATTGAACAAGATGGGGTGCTAGAAGGAAACGATCGTCCGGCGTATGCCTAATGTGTCGACGTTCAGTCGGGCGTGGTACTGGCAAAGTTTATAGCTATAACAGGCGCAAATTTCATGGTTTTAGTGACGTCTTCACGATTTAAATCAAGTGCTCGGCAATCTGGTATAGGTACGTGAAGATGAAATAAACATAATATGCAAGACCAATGACGTCTCTAAAATGCATGTACAGTCGATCTATTATGTATCTTCCATTTTTCAGTTTCTAAAACTCGTCTAATTTTAAATTCTGTGTACATGATCGACTGTTTTTAAGGGAACAGTGGTACCTACCTAGGTAAAGGTATCATACCTGGTCCTTTGCATCAGTCTTTCATGTACTACATAAGGTGGAAATTAAATGAGTTTTAGAAACTAAAAGTGGGAAGATACATAAGACCGATTTGTACATACGTACAGTCTAGGTTGTAATGCAATACTTTCGCTGCTAAAATCGCCTGTCTCATACCAGGGTTTTTTTCCTTCATTACAGCTGCCGTAGCATCAAAAATTCACTAGGTGAATCAACGAGAATTATAAGACTGCTGTAAAACGCAATCAAATCCATTCAATACCCAGCCAAAAATGAAATTTTTTGCCTTCAAACATGAAGCTTAGGGTTAATGCACATTTAAAAATAACGCTGCAAAACTTATTTAGTTCAAAAAGTATCGATTTAGTTCGGATCTATTTGCAACGACAAAGCAACACAGCGAAAACAATTAAAAAGCATGCCTCGCACAAAACAAACCTCCGTTGGGCGGATGAGAAATTGACGCGGGTTTATTCGGGCTCGCTCGTCCTTCGCCGTTTAAGGTGTCTTACTGGTATGCATTTTGCTTTTGACGTTTGCATCGCTTATTGTGCCACTTGCTCGCTATGATTGTACGGTGCCGCTGCGGTTTTAAGCGGCCGTCCCCTCTCCCTTGTTCCCACTTAGGCTGAACCGCCGCCGGTGGAAAAGCACCCCCTGGCGTTTTGACAATTCTCCACCTATGGCCCCTCCCCCTGATAAAAACCTTGGGTACGTGTCTGTACCTGCCCCCCCCCCCCCTATTCAAAATTGGTGGCGCCACCCCAGCGAACACAATGTTCTTAAAACACATTTTGATGGTGAGCATTTGAGTACCTAGCTGAGCGGGACACTCAGCACCTACCCAGTAGGGCGTTCGCAGCTCACAAGGCGCGGGCACTTGGGGCTGGAAGATCTGAGTGGAGTAGGTACTGGGGTTCGAGCCGTAGCTAAGTGGGGTACCGTGTGGGACACTGAGGGGGGGGGGCTGAGGGGAGAAGTTACTCACCAGTACCAGGAGTCCGCCGGTCCGCTCCATCGCCGACCCGTGTGTTGGACAGAGTCGCGGAAGGTAGCTGCGACGTGCGACAATTCGCGACAAAATGCGACAATTCGCGAACGTTTACGTTTCGCGGCTCCGTCACACCGGTTGACTTTGACAATGACCGGCGACTATGACCGGCGACTATGACCAGCGACTATGGCCGGCGACCATGACCGGAGACTATGACCGGCGACCATGACCGGAGACTATGACCAGCGACTATGACCGGCGACCATGACCGGAGACTATGACCGGCGACCATGACTGGAGACTATGACCAGCGACTATGACCGGCGACGATGACCGGCGACTATGAGCGGTTACTGTGACAGGTCTTCACCGCAAGGCTCCAACACGCGCCCACGGCCCCGCTACCCAGCAAGACAGCCCGGACAGCCACAGCCCCCTGTTCGTCGGCCCCGACAACACTGCCGGTGCGCGGGAGCGTCGCTTCCGACGGCGAGCGGCGGCGGCCGGCGACTGACGGTCAGCGTCGGGCTCGACGCTTCACCACCACCGTCACCGAGACGCCGCGGCACGTGCCGGAAGTACGACTCCCTCGGCTGCTGTCTGCTCACTAACGGAAGGATCACCGGCGGAGGGAGCTGTACTATAAAGTTTTAGACGTTGATCGCTTATACCGCATACTGGCGTGAGTGTGTTCTGAAAGATGCGATAAGTTCACAAATCGCAGATGTCGTAAATATCCATAGCATACGCCTTTCTTCGGCACTCTCATTTTTGTGTTGTGGCATAATCAATAGTTGGTGAAAATAAATGGCTGCTGTCTTTTAGGGAATATCACCATTAAATGGTTTTACCACCATTAAATGATTACTGCATTAAAATTCACCACAAGGACGTCTATCTCAAACAGCACTAACTTGTACGTATTACCAATGAATCTGCCTTGCGATTTAAGATATGAACTCGCACCGATAGCCCCGACTTGGTTACCTAACACCATTTGGTTTGATGTTAGGTACTTTAGGTGCTTTAGGGGGCCGATGTCCGCGTCATATCGTTCGCGTCGCCTTTTTCGGAACTCGGCAGGCCATCCTTTAAGTTTGGTATCGACCCCTCAGAAACTGTGGTCAGGGCACGACCGCAAACATTTTTTTGATGTGGGGTTCACTTGACCTAACCTGATCTCGATAAATATCTCGATAAAACTGCAGGGGGGGTGCGACAACCGGCCAGACGCACCAATAAAAGTATAGACAGCGTTCACGGCGGCCCGGATATGATGTCACAGGACCCGATCATAGCTACGAGCGAATCCTACGTTTCGTCCCGATCGAAATGTATGGCTACGAGAATATTTAGCTTTCGTCTCGTTCGGACTTAAATAAAAACAGTTCACCTTGGAGAAGAAATCCAAACACGATTGATATTGATTGATACAATTTCGCGAAATATATTTAGTTGGTTTGGTTTGGTTTGTGGACCAAGCACCACATCCTCTTTGGGATCACGGTGCTGAACTCTCACCCTGTCCGAGGGTTATTATATGGGGGCGGTCGACTGTTTCAGCGGCCCGCCCAGGGATTTTGACCCCGGGTCACCGGCACAGAAGACAGGTAATCCTGCCCCTTGCGCCAGATCGCTTCCCCGAAATATATTTAGTCGATGTAACAGTGCGAATGTGCAGGGAGTACCTTTAAAACAATCGTAAACAATCCGATACCAAAAAAATTCATTGAAAAACTTCATCAATGCTGAGAAATCAAAAATCCCTTTTCGTAAAAGTTAAAACCTTTCTTTACATTACTTTCCTTCATCTTACATTAACTTTCCTTATGCCTATTATTGATTAAATCAGGCAATAGTAAGTCATGAAATATTTTCTGACATTAACAAAATTGGGGTAGAATGCTTAACCAAAAAAAATAATAATAAAAATCCATAGTTGCACAAGGCTGTAATTAATGTATTTTGCGTACTAGTGGTGGGCGGACTCGTCAACCTCATTGGCTGGAAGAAACTGAACTAGTTGAACGGCGATGATGAGCGACTGGCGCGAATAAAAAAAACGGACTCATGGTGCTTTATCAAATTTCGGCTGTTTCTTTACATATCAAATTTTACTTGAGTGGACAGTTGTCCTCTTTAACATGAAGCCAGCTTTAAAATTAACCTCGCCTTTACGTTGGGGGGGGGGGAGTGGCCTGACAGGCCCTCCCTGATGTTTTGTACCACTTTTTACTCATGCGGCGCATCTTGCTGAAATTTTACTAGTTGAGTTCACAACAATTATACGTATGCTGGCAAAATTTTACTGAAATTTGTTCAGTCTTTGGGAAATAATGACGTTTTAGTGACGATTATAGTTGGTGGAAAGAAGGTAAATATTGTAAAAATCGTAGAGTTTTGCAGCAAATTGCTAATAGAAAGCGACAAAGATCGAAAATGACATTTTAATTAGGAAAGGCCAACTCGAATTTCCGAAATTTTTGGGTTTCTTACCCATTAAAACTGAAAAAATGGGAGATAGCTAAAAAATTAAAATTTTCAGAGATTTTGAAAAACTGAATATAATAAGCGAGAGAACTAAATATGGGAAATATCCAAACCAAACTTCAAAGCAATGACTTGCAATAACTATTTGTGATTGAGTGATGACTCCCTAAGCGTAAGAAACTCATGGCGTAATTTTTTTTAATCACTTTTTTGTTCTTATTTTGACCAGATACCAACAAATAAATACAATTTCTGTATTTCTAAGACAAAACTGGTCAAGGGCCAAGCCTCTTATTTACATTTATCATTTTCTCATTTTGAGGTTTTCTGACGGAGCCAAAACCCGCTATTCTTGACGTGATCGAGTCGAGGTCATTCACTTGACCTCGAAGTTTACCCAATGACCTGAAACCTAAAAATTGCATACCGTTAGATTCCTCACATGACAGGCAACATGCTGGTTCTTACCGCGTGCTCTATATGCTTATTGTTTGAAAGTTAACAGCGCGAATCTCTGGTCACCCCCTCTCCCCCCTCCCGTACGGCGAAGGTGGAAACGTGTTAAAGACGAGGGTTAATATTGTAAGTGAAGTGGCCCCTTGGCCCATGGACAGTCAAGTTAATTACGTCAAGGAGTAGCCGTCTGCCATACACTTAAATGAAAATTTAACTTGTCATCCTTATACTAATTTGCTTTGTTGTAAAGCATCTGCCGAAACTTGTGTGATTGCCGTGGAGCGGGCGCGAAGTGTGTCCCAGTCTTGTTATGAATTAGCTGGATTTTGACTGCTTCTAAGCTATTTTAAAGATTAAATACGTTAGCCATAATTCCCTCCGTCAGTCACCAAACTCACCATGTAAATACCCAAATGTATCAAAACAGTCGTATTGAATAATGTGGAGTATTCACGATATCCTATATTGGGGACAGGGGGGAGATATGTTGGCCCCATCCCTTTTTTACGCTTTGGGGGGATTGGGCCCGATTCGAACTCCACCCCCCACCTGGAATCACGCTTCTGGAACAGGTAATAATTTGATCCATATATTGTACTGAATATTAGAGTTCACTGAAACACAACATTCAAACATTCAATTTTGTTTATTATCGATAACGAAATTTGCATTTACTATAGGCCTATCGATTCTGCACGCTATTGGTGTTTGTGTTCCCATGTCTCCGTAGGTCCCATGGTTGCCGAGATATAGGTCCGGTATTGCACGCGACCGTTGTTTGTGATTATTTTTCCGTGAGTGATTTATTACGAAAAATAGTGTATACCCATGGAGGAATCGCTCGTTCTCAACGCGTTCGCCTACGCGCAATACGACGCAGCGACGCGATGGGAACAAACGCTTGGTCATGCGACAGAGCTCCTTCCCTTTTCGAATGGTGCTCGGTCTCACGACGCGCTGAGTGCACACGTTGTGGCGCCAAGGTGTTACGGCGCAGGTAGAAGCCTCCGATATTTTCAAGAGGTTCAGAGAGAGGTGGTGCAAAAGACGTGGAGCCTAGATTTGACCCAAGTCTCTGGCCCATGTCTGGACCCTCAATGATTTTGGATCTCAGACTGTTTGTTCCCACAAATTGATTACCCGGATATAGACATGAGGTCCAACTTATGTTTTCATGCTGGTTTCACGCAAGTATAGCTGATACGCAGGTTTCTATGTACGTGTTGGTCAATCTGAACTGTATGATTGGCAATACGAAGAGTTTAAGTTTATTTACACTAACCTGTAAGCGTGCAGATTTGTACACATATTAGCTGCGATACGGAAATTGTGCTAGTTGTGGACTCCACTGACGCTCGGTCCAAATATGTCTCGCACCGGGTATAACTGGGTCCATTTATCAGCTTTTAAGACCGGGTCGGGTCTGGGTCTAAAAATATCAACTTTTGCACCTCTAGTTCAGAGTAAAAAGCGATAAGCCCATCAGCGCGGATCAGCGCATTGCTCCGCTCAAATCAGCCATAGCGAAGTCTCACAGTAAAAAGCGTTAATGCATGGCTGACCGGCCTTATCTGCAGTTTGATCTGTTCGAAATGGCTAAATAACATGTATGTAGAGTATGCAATTTGTATTTTGTTGCAACATTCCTTTTGAGACACACGAGAGCTTAGGTGGTCGGGGTTACCCCGTCATCCCCTGTGCTTTGCAATTATTCAACGATTATTTAAATATCAGAAGGGAATGTTTCACATTAACATTATATTTGAGTTGAGATGGCCATTTTGCTGGATTTGCATTGAAATTAAGTACTGTGAAGTTAAAACACCCACAGAGGTCCAATCGAAAGTAAATTTGAGTTTGGTTTTGACATCTGCACAAATAAGGCCCTGGTGTATTAGTATCGCCTCTTACAGCCAATGTCGTCATCTCTCTTTATCAAATGTTGATGAAAGTAGACTTGTTTTACATTTGGCTATACATTAGCCATTACACTAGTCATACATATTGCAGGGTGGAGGTTTTTCTCTATTTTCCAAAATTCCTTCATATGACGTCATCAGCCCAATACTAAATACTTAGTTTTCAATGGAAACTGAGCCCACTGTTTGTTGTAGAAACAAATGTCAGAATCGTGTTCTACGGCAGCAATTACTTAATATTTTGCACTACAAGCGGACGACGTACATTGGACAACTTTCAGAGAAGTGAAACATTCCCTTCTAAAAATCAACCCTCAGAAACATGTGTGATATCTTGTTTATCAGAGTGGTTGTACTGCATCAGGGCTAGGAGCCCCGGGAGGGCGGTAAGGGCAAGGAGGAGGGAAAGATCTGTCCCTCAACTTTTTTGATCGGGAGGGGGCAACGCCCCTAAAACTTTTGTAGTACTTTAATAACCTGATCCAAAAACTACGAGACATAGCCCCACGACCACCTGGGCCCAAATGCTTACCACGGAGTTAGGGGTTGACCCGTTGTGTGCAACTTTTTTCGAAAAAGTTCGATTTCCGGTCGGTTTCTGATGCATTTGTAGACGCTGATTTCAAATATGACCACCAAAATTGAAAATTCGAAAAATATTTGACCGCACCGTTTGAAAATTTTGCCTATGACCAATTTTTGACCATTTTGCCGACTATCATGGAAAAAGTATAGGACTTAGAGCACAAGTGGCTATGATATGAAAGAGCACTTCATTACGGAGCCATTGCCATCATTTATGACTTCGTAGCACCACTGGTTGGCTCGAACTGTTGCCCAAAACTGATCGGTCTCACCCTTAGTACCATCTCCGTCCGCTAGATGGCAGCACGATAGAACA
>VOPJ01001873.1:91522-168356 GCA_014673585.1 Semibalanus balanoides | reverse complement strand
GGGGGGTCGGCTGAAATGGCGAAAAAATATAGGTACCCTCATTTTTATGCGTGACGAAAAAATATACCCCATTTTTATGCGAGTCTTCGTATCATTTTTAGAGTGGATTTCAATGTAATAGTAGAAGGTGTTTGTTATTAAGCGAAATTATTACGGGTTTGCCTGATAAACCCAGAAATAAAGGCGTTGGCACTGGGAATAGTTCACCTTTAACATAGGGTTTTGAGTTGAGATAGCCAAGTTGTGGCGCATGCTCGAAAATGACTTGTTGACGCTTTCACATTTTCAAGAAAACCTCTTAATTATTAATATTCAGTTCCTAAAAGTCCCGAGACCGGGTATACTGGTACTCCCCCAATCGCTGATGGCTGATTTTGCTGCATGTGACGCGATGATTATGACGTAGAGGATGACGTAAGACTTTGGGAAAAGTTTTGATAGAAACACTTAGGCTGGACTGGACAAAAAAGCCAGATTGTTTCCAGTACCTCATTCCCTGTATTGCAGAATTAAACTTTGGAGGATTTATTGTGATTTTGATGCTTAAATCGTCTATAAAACGTTATTCTCAGTAACATTATCAGAGAAGTTATTCAGACGTACCTAGTCTTACAGATAGGCCGAAATCAGTTTTCAACTTGCTTGCTTCCTTGACTGCATGGGTTTCAGGAATAATTCCCGTTTCACTGCACTGATTATGCAAAAGAATACACTGATAATTTGTCGTAATGCAATAACATGGTATGATAGTGATTTAACACTTACTTTCAAACCGCTCCATTAGGATGAACCACGGAACATTCTTGGATAAACAAAATAACGGCAGAAAAACATTTGCTAATCTTTGCCGGTTTGTTTTATCTGTGTGACCTTAACCAATAAAAATAAAATTTATTCCGTCGTCGATTTTAGCCAAATAAATAAATTGAATAACACGCTGATTTGACTTCAAATTAATTCTCCGTGGTTCTAAAAGGCGTGTCATTTCCCTCATCGCGGTCAACAAAGTGTATTTAGGCAAGTACTGTCTTGATGCGCCACGATCCCTCCAAGATCCGATGACGTTTTGATGACCATTACGTGCCTTCTAAGAAAGCTGAATTTCGCAGTACGTTTGAGGAAAAAAAATATGAAATATCACCCCAAAATAATGTTGACATTTTAAATTTGTCTTTTTCCGGCGTAAATATAGGTTCTTTGACTTACTAGTAATATGATACGTAATTTCTTGCTTCTCTTCATCATTTCTTAGCTTTTTCTCATTATTTTCAAGGTGAACTATTCCCTTTAATACAGATCGTTTTCTTTCTACACATCATTTGATCTTGAATTTCACCTCCAATGTCAAAGCGCACGGGTCAGGTCACGGTGACGGACGTTAGATATGAACCCTATCATCATCTGGGGCCCTCCATTCTTCCTGAGATGGTCATACTTAAGCGTGGGTGGGAGGTAAAAAGAATCCTGCCGTTCTCATAGAGCATTCATGATTCGAATTCATGATTCGATCCACAAGAGAGGTTCCTCGACAAGCCGGGGAGGGCCTTAAACCGCTTAAACCATTCTGCGAGACCGCCGGTAGGTCTAAGAAGACCAAAAGGCCTGATATAATTTTAGGTTGCGCAGCTTTGTTTTTAAGAGTGAAAGTATCGATAAAGATATATTGACAAAAAGTTATCACCACAACACAGTTCCAAAACATGTAGGGGCAATCTCGACATTTACAATACTCGGTGTCTGCATCAATCGAAATCATCTTCTTCCATTTTAATTTTCCTGGGGTGGTCCGTTTTCCGCTTCCTTACAGTCAGGTCCAGGCCCTCAGCGTCCGACCCGGAGGCTGACTCTCTCTCCAGCTCGCGCTTCAGAATAGGACAGTCGGCGGGCACGGCTGCGGCGGTCGGCTGCGGCGGGGCCGACGGGGCCGGCGGGGCCGACGGCGGCGGGCGGCACTGGTAGCGCGCCAGCAGCTCGCGGCAGAAGTCCTCCGGCACGGGGATCGGCAGCGGCACCGGCACGGGCACGGCCACCGGCACCGGCAGCAGTATCATCATCGGCGGCATGCCCGGCGGCAGACCGAGCGGCAGCGCGGCCGGCGATGGCGGCGGCGGCGCCGAGCCTGACGGTGCATCGGGTCGCAGCAGGTGATAGCGCTGCCACAGCGGCGGCGGCGGAGGAGGCGGCACTGTTGGGCCAGGCGCAGCAGCCGCCGCCGCCGCCGCCGCTGGCTGGCTGACAGTGGCGGCTGCCGGCATACTAGCGGCCGGGGGCGGCGGCGGCGGGGGCGGCTGCCGCGATGGAGCCGACGGCCGCGATGGGGCCGACGGTCGCCTTCGGGCCCGCTCCCGCAGCTCCAGCACCGGCATTGTGTGGCTGCGGGCGCGCACGCCGCGCAGAGGAGCGCGCTGCAGGTCGGGCCGGACGCGCCGCATCCGGCGGCGGTCGGCCGCCGTCAGAGGGCCGCCCTCGTCGGACGCCAGGGGCGCTGTCTCGCCGGCGGCGACGGTGGCGCCGCTCTGCGCGTGCTCGCGTAGCCACATCTCGGGCGTGATGAGCGGGTCCTGGGAGGAGCGCGACACCAGCTCTCGCAGCTGTGGCAACATCTGGATGTGCGCTTCTGTCTCCTTGCAGAAAATGTTCATCTTGTACGCGTTCAGGCAGCTCTCACTAAAACAAAACACGACGCATTGTTTACAATCGATGGGATAAAAGCCTACTTTTCATTATGGATACTGGACGAAATATTTTATCGTGACTCTCACAGAGGCATACGACACGAACATGTTAGCACATTCACACAACCAAACACAACAATAATTAATAAGTACCATCCTACTCAGCGTTTCGTTTGTCTGGGTTACATAGATGTCGCAAGTCAAAATTGTGCTTGCCTTGCGAGGTAGCTACCGTAAGACGTCACTGACGGAAATCGGAAGAGCGGCAGAAATATAAAAAAAATACGATAGAGATCCCCTGCAATCACCTGCAGAATTGCAGTTGCTGGTCACCATTGATGAACTCGATGTTCAACGAATCTCGAATGTTCTTACACCAGTCACAAAGTTTCGTCTTGCGGAAGTTCGCCACCCTGCGAAAGACAAAAGCTTAGGTGTAGGTTCGATGGATATGTCATAGAAAAGCTAAGTACCTGATGTCATTATCAGGTTGTCCAATGCCCATGGGTTATCAAATGCAACATAATGAGATTCTTAATGTGTTCGATGGTAGTTTTTGCCATGATGAATGAGAATATATACAAAGGAATGTATCGAATAAATGGCGTTAGTGCATGGCCGAAAAGACTTGTTTTAAATCCTAAATTTGACATGTGCTTAACTGTAGCGGTGGTATTAACCTGGAGTGTTAATATCACTCCCAAAAGTGATAATACACTTGCTAAGCTTTAGGTAATATGACCTTTGCATTGAACTCTTGAAAAATATGTACTTGTGCTCTAAAATAGCCAGTCTTCGGCATGCACCTAAAATGTTTTAATGCACTCGTGGCTTAAAATTCAGTTTATGAACTCGCCTTTCGGCTCGTTCATAAGCTGAATCATTATGCCACTCATTGCATAAAACTATATTAGTGCATGGCCCGAATAAGTATTTCCATTGACCACGTGCTTAACTTTTAGCCGTGTATTAACTGGAGTGTTAATACACTCCCGGGAGTGATAATACACTGCTGAGCCTTAGGTCAATGAACCCTGCATTGAGCTCATTAGAATAAGTGTATCTGTACTTTGAAATCTGTACTCGAAAAAGTTTGTATTCGCTCGAAACGGCCATGCACTAACCGTTTTAAACATGCACTCTGGCATTCAAGATTCAGTTTTATGACTCGCCTTCGGCTCGTTCATAAACTGAATCATTAATGCCACTCATGCATAAAACTATAGTAATATATATTTAAATATAAAAGTCGAGATAAAAAGGAATGAGCTTTCACCGTTACGGCATCGTCAGATTCCGTGAATCTGACGATGCCGTAACGGTGAAAGCTCATTCCTTTTTATCTCGACCTTTCTATTTAAATATATATTACTGCCATGTTATTGATCATTCCTTTGTATATATAATGAGATTCTAAGCAATACTTGTTTGGGAATCGGAAGACGTCTCTGGAAACCACGTCGTTGGCTGTGTATTGGATGGTTATATATTATTTTGAAGGGAAAACGTTGAGTTATCTACTTAGCATATCAATGAAGATGTCTGGATGAACGATACTGCGTACTGTGTTATCCGCAGGCAGCCATTGTTGCTGAACTATCTACACATTTTCTAGCATGTTTGGACTATGTGTGAGTGTTATACATTTGAAACTTATCCTGGGATCACTGTCTCGTACAGCTGTGCGAAACTAGATTCTGGGCTCATCTGCCGACCGAGTCACATGACACAAAGCACAATAACGTAAGTGCAGGGCCTCTTAGAGCTGAGATGTCACTCTTCACAGTGAACTGACCTTGACTGGCTGAAGCAAGGCTCAGAGCAGAACGCCTTGGAGCCCATCGTGTACAGCTGAGCACCGAGTTTATTGCACCAGGAGCACACCACCGGAGTCCGCTTACAGCCGCCATCTGCCAACACAGGATCGGACCGTCAGAGCTCGGCGACTACTGCTGTAGTAGACTGCGCAGGTCCCAACAGGCACCACAGAGCCTATCTCTTCGGTGACCTCTAGTTCTCCCAAGTCAACATCTTCGCAGAGACCAGAAACGGATCAAGACACGGATCAAGACACGGATCAAGACACGGACCAAGACACGGATCAAGACACGGATCAAGACACGGATCAAGACACGGATCAAGACACGGATCAAGACACATCACACGACATCAAGACACACGACATCACATCACACGACATCAAGAAACAATACCGAAATACAACCCGTAAGGCATTGACACTATATAGGATAACTTGGATTTTAAATTAGTGAAGGTGTCGGACACTCCGTGAGGCATGATGTTATCCTCTCTCCTACAGGCTACAGACACGCACAGTACAGTCTCAAACACCCTCACTGTTATAACCATGTACTACTTGGCAGCTGATAGAGGCGTCCTCAGCCGCCATCGACACACATCTACCATGCCAATGAAGAGAAGACGGGTTATGCTGCACCGCCCCAAAACACGACAGCTCAGGATTTTTCCCAATGGAAAAAAATATAAAGAATAGCGTTGTTTCGCATAGGGTAAAAAATCCTTCGGTTGACCCCTGGCTTGACAGACAGCGCGAAAAACCGGAAGCAGCCCCTGTGACGCGCACAGCTGCCACAGCCTCCGACAGCGGAGCGGCCGCGTTCCGGTGACGTTCCGGTGACGTTCCGGTGACGTTCCGGTGACGTTCCGCCGAGGGCGCGCCGGAGACACACGAGCCGCCTGCAGTCGGATCACAGGTGGATCGGTGACGGGCGAGCTGCGGAATAATCAGCCCCATCGACCGGGCGTGGCGGCCGCCGCCGGGCGGGGGCCAACTCCGCCGGGAGCGGCCGCCCAGCTCCAAATGAGAGTAACGGGAGCCGGCCAGGCCGTCAGCGGCCGCTACCTGCCCGGCTCCGGTGGCGGCGGCCCTCTGAGAGCTCCAAATGGGCGCGTGAAAGATGATAGCGGCCGGTGGCTGCGGCGGCCGGCGGCCAGTGACGGTGCCGCCCGCGCTCTGCGGGGCGCCAGAGCATAAGCCTCGCCGCGAGGTGTCGGACCCCAGATCTCGGACTTGGTGGCATCGATCGTATTCTGGACGATGAGTATATGTCGAATAGCACCGAATTATAGCTGCATTTGGAGGAGAAAACAACGTTCGTTTGCCATATTGCAGAGCTATCATATCGTCTTTTGTTTTCATTTCAAGGAGGTAGATCAATTCTCCACAGTAACATACTGTGCAAAAATATACAAAAAGAATCATAAGCTAAAACATATTTGAAACGGTTGCAGAAGTAAGTGTTTTGGCAAATATTAACCAAGTTTATACATAAAGGCGCACAGGTAAACATATCCGAAACGCATCCAATAAACAATAATTACAAGTGTTCCTGTTCATCCTTGAACTGTTTCAGACACTTAAAAAAAAAATTATGACACCAAACCTTCAAAGCAAACTTTTCTGAGCACTTTTTCGCACCGACCTCGTGAACAGTTCTAGTAATACTGTAGTATGAGTGAAAACAATCCGATACTACGCGCTAGCGTGTAACTGACAATGATTTCACCGAACACAACTGTCAATGGAATAATACATATTTAGGTACGACTCAGTGGCTATCGTCTTGTAGAAAATGTCAAACATGTTTGGTGAGCAAGGTAGAGGTGAGCAATAGCAATAGCGTGGCAGTGTTATTGAAGGCGAAGCGTATGCAACTAAGCCGCTCTTCTCTCTGGGAAATAATGGAGGACAGCCAGCTGCCGTGGTTAAAGGAACAACGAAGGCCACGATGTGGGCACTGGCACCGGTGTCGATTTGTATACTATTGGGGAGGGCCCGGGCCGCCTCCTCCCCCCCCATGATTTCAAATGTTAACATTAGGCCTACGGCGTTGCATGGTAACAATGGAGTTAGAATTTATAAAGTTAGCATTAGGGGCCCCCCCAATCATTTTCATGAATCGACAACGCTGGGCACTGGGCAGTAGGCAGTCTCTCGCGTTGGATTAATAAATATCTCCATCGCAAGTTCTATGGAAACCAATCATTACATTAAAAAAGCGTGGGTTCTTAATCGTCCCAGTCCTTTCCTCCTTTCCACGCCCGTCCTGTCTGTCTGCGTCTCCCTCGTCTCATTGCGAGAGTGACCGGGGAGACGAGGCTGTGGCTGTGACACGGGAGAGACGGACCCAGGGAGCTGGTGGCACGTGGAGACCGGGTAAGACGGACCGGCTGTGGCTGTGACGGGGAAGACGGACCAGGGCTGTGGCTGTTGACCGGGGAGATTCGGACCTAGGGTCGTTGGGCTGTGACCGGGGAGACGGGACCAGGGCTGTGCGCTAGTGGTGTCCGGGGAGTTACGGACAGGCCTGTGTAGTGACCGGGGAGACGGACCAGGGGCTGTGTGACCTGTGACCGGGGTAGACGGATCACAGAGCGCTGGTAAGGCTGTCGTGCCGGGGAGACGGACCAGGGCCTGTGGCCGATGTAGACGGACAGGGCCTGTGACCGGGTGAGGACTGGAAACCAGGGCTAGTGGTCTGTGACTCGGGGAGACGGACCAGGGCTGTGGCTGTGACGGGGAGTACGGAACCAGGGCTTGTGGCCTGTGACCGGGGAGACGGACCAGGGCTGTGGCATGTTGGCCCGGGAAGAACGGACCAGGGCTGTGGCTGTGACGTTGGGAGACGGATTCCAGGGCTGTTGGCTGTGACCGGGATGACGTTGACCAGGGCTGTGGCTGTGATCCGGGGAGACGACCAGGGCTTGTGCGCTGTGGCCGGGGAAGACGGACAGGGCTGTGACCGGGTTAAGAACGGACCAGGGCTGTGGTTCTGACCGGGGAGACGGACCAGGGCTTGTGGCTGGGATTTGACCGGATGAGACGGCCCACGGGCTGTGGCTGTGACCGCAGGGGCAGACGACCAGGGCTAGTGAGCTGCTGACGGGGAGACGGACCAGGGCTGTGGCTGTGGCCGGGAGACGGACCAGGGCATTTGTGGCCTAGTGACCGCAGGGAGCGGCCGGGCTGGATGGCTTTGTGACCGGGAGACGACCAGAGCTGTGGCCTTGTGACCGGGAACGGACAGGGTGTGGCTGTGACCGGGGAGGAGCGGAACCCCAGGGCTGTTGGCTGTGGACCGGGACGAAGGACCAGGGCTGTGGGCTGTGACCGGGGAGACGGCCCGGGCTGTGGCGCTGACGCGAGGAGAACGGACCAGGGCGTGGCCTGTGACCGGGAGAAGACGGACCAGGGCTGGGTGGCTTGTGACTGGGGAGACGGACCAGGGCTGTGGCTGTGGGGCCGGGAGACGGAGCAGGGCTGTGCTGTGCCGGGGAGACGGGACAGGGCCTGTGGCTGTTGGCCGGGGAGCACGGACCAGGGCTGTGACGGGAGGACGGACCAGGGCTGTGTTCTGTGACCGGGGAGACGGGACCAGGGCTGTGGCTGTGAGGGGAGACGGACCAGGGCCTGTGCCCGGAGGACGATTTCCAGGGCTGCCTGGCTGTGCCGGGGAGACTGGCGGACCAGGGCGTGGCTGTGACCGGGCAGCACGGACTCAGGGCTGTGGCTGTGACCTGGGGAGACGGACAGGGCTGTGGCTGTTGACCGGGAGAACGGCCAGGGATCGTGGCTGTGGACCGGGGAGACGGACCAGGGCTGTGGGCTGTGGCGGGAGACGGACCAGGGCTGTGACTGTGACTGGGGAGACAGACCAGGGCTGTGACTGTGACCGGGGAGACGGACCAGGGCTGTGGCTGTGACCGGGGAGACTGCGACAGGGCTGTGGCTGTGACGGGGAGACGGACCAGGGCTGTGGCTGTGACGGGGAAGACGGACCAGGCTGTGGCTGTGACTGGGAGCCGGACCAGGGCTTGTGGCTGTGGCGGGGAGACGGACCAGGGCTGTGGCTGTGGCCGGGGAGACGGACCAGGGCTGTGACCCGGGAGGACGGACCATTGGCCTGGTGTCTGTGACCGGGCCCGAGACGGACCAGGGCTGTGGCTGTGACCGGGGAGCCCACGGACCATGGCTGCTGATCAGGGAGGCGGTGCAGTGGGCTGTTGGCTTGTTGACCGGGGAGACGACCAGGTCTGTGGCTGCTGACCGGGGAGACGACGCCAGGCTGTGTCATAGTGCTACCGGTTCGAAGACCGCGACCAACGGATATCGGTATTGCTGTGGGAGACCTCGGGGAGCACGTGACCAGGGCTGTGGCTCCGTTGGCCTGGCATGAGACGGACCAAGAGGGCATTTGTGGCTGTGACCGGGAGCACCAGGGAGCACCAGGATTGTGTGCTGTGTATATCGAGAGAGCACAGGGACCTAGGGCCTAGTGGCGGATGAGAACGGACAGGGCTGTGACCGGGGAGGAAACGGACCAGGCTGTGGCTGTGCGCGGGAGAGACAAGGACCACACTGCAGCGCTTGTGGCTGTGACTGGGCAAAGAGCGGACAGGGGCATGGGTGGGCGTGGTGCTCGAGGGAGTCGGACCAGGCATGGTGGGCCATGAAGGCCAAGGGGAGAATGTCGGACATGGCTTTCGGTGCGGCGTGGTGAACCAGCGGACGCAGGACACGAGTAGTGAGCGCGGTGAGTTGTTACGGCACGCGTGTTGCACACGGTGGGTGTGACGGGGAGACGCAGAGAGCCTGTGGACCTGCATGAACAACCGGGGCGAGCCAGCCGACTCAGGGGCTGTGGCCATGGTGACCGGGGATCCGACGGACCAAGGGTGCGTCTGTGGCTCGTGACCCGAGGGAGACGAGGACCCAGCGATACATCGTATGTACCGGCGAACAAGACCCGAGAACACGGTAGAGGCTGTTGAGCGTGTTGAGGGCCTGGAGGGATTCGGTATCTTTCTTCACGCGCGCTCTCATCTTAGAGCGCAATCGATGGGGATTGGGAGACCAGAGCACAGGCTGTTTGCTAGCTCATGGCCGACAGGAAATGTTACTAGAATGTGGCTGTGTGACACGCGGTGGTTATAGACGGACCAGGGACTGTGAGCACCTCGGTCTGAGTATACCGAGTGGATTGTAGCGGATCTAGCGCGCTTGTGCTGACAGGAAAGAAGAACCCCAGGCTCGAATGTCGTTGAGTGTACTGGGGAGACAGACCAGGGCTGTGCTGATTCATGCCGGGGAGACGCGAACCAGGGTGTGACCGGAGGTTACGGACCAGGGCTGTGGCTGTGACCGGGAGAGACGAACAGGAGGCTGTGGCTGTGACCGGGGAGACGACCAGGGCTTGGCTGTGACCGGGAGAGCGGATCTCCCAGGGCTGGCTGTGACCGGGATGACAGACCAAGGCTGTGGGCGGTGACCGGGGGAGACCGGACCAGGGCTGTGGCCGATGAGACGGACAAGGGCTGTGAACCGGGGAGACGGACCAGACTGTGGCTGTGACCGGGGGAGAGGACCAGGGACTGTGGCCTGTGAACCGGGGAAGACTGACCAGGGCTGTTGTGCTGTTGTATCGGGAGACGGACC
Organism: Semibalanus balanoides; assembly: GCA_014673585.1. Lineage (NCBI taxonomy): Eukaryota > Metazoa > Arthropoda > Thecostraca > Balanomorpha > Balanidae > Semibalanus > Semibalanus balanoides. The sequence goes on along the minus strand of VOPJ01001873.1, from coordinate 158,204 downwards.
AGGGCTGTGGCTGGTGACCGGGAGACGGACCAAGGGCTGTGCTGTGGCCGGGGAGAACGGACCAGGGCCCGTGGTTGTGAATCGGGGAGAACGGATGGCAAGGGCATGTGGCTTGTGGACCGGGGGAGACGGACAAGGAGGTTCTGTTGACCGGGGGACCGGTTTTTACCAGAGGCTTGTGGCTGTGACCGGGGAGACCGGTCGTCTTTGGCTGTGACCGGGGAGACGGACCGGAGGAGGCTGTGCTGTGCACCGGGGAGAACGGCACCAGGCTGTGACCGGGGAGACGGACCAGGGCTGTGGCTGTGACCGGGGAGACGGACCAGGGCTGTGGCTGTGGCCGGGGAGGCGGACCAGGGCTCTCACCGTTAGCTAGTGCGGCTGTGACCGGAGAGACGGGCCGGGGTGACATGGATCCGTCGGTGACGGGTGACGACGGTCGGCTGAGGCGCGGCGCCGCCGACAGGGACGCCGCTGAGAGATCCGGCGGCGGCGGCGGCGGCGGTGACTCGCGGCGCTGACACCGCTCGGGTGGCGGTGAGTCGCGCCGCTCGTACCCGTACCAGCTGAGCATCTCCTTCATCGCCGTCTCCGCGAACTCCTGCAACAGACAGGACCCACCGCAGTCAGCACAGAGCCACGCGGGGGAGGGGCTGGGGAGCCGCCTTTGAAAGGGAGATGGAAGTCGTGGGTTCGAATCCTGAAGCCAACATAATTTTCCATGCTGACTAGTTTTACTAGTTGTACGTTGTTGCAGAGTTCCCTCACACGGTCGGTTTCTGCGCTTGTGAGGCCATGTAGTTAAGGGTGACGGAGCTGAATCGTCACCCGAGACGCCCCTCACAGGGCATGACCGTCACGGCGCCACTGTATGTATGCCGGCACACCTTGCAGACGGTAATTAATCATCTCTTCATCTCTATAAACAGAGGTGCCGCTGGCCGGCTAAGTAAACACTATGCCGGGCTCCTGTGGACCGGGAGCGGTGCAGGACCGGGCTCCTGTTGACCGGGAGCAGCGCAGGACCGGCCTGGACGTTGGCGACACATGGAGAACACCGCGAGACCACAAGAACCGGCGGCTGGTTCTGGTTACAGGACCTGTGAAGCGATTGTGAATGATTCTATTACCATTATAGCATATACCGTAAAATATGACATTGACAATTATATACAAGAAATCATATAAATACATCGATAAGATCGTTTACAGTGCACAGCTGAGATGTTGTATGATAACAATTGGTAACTTATCCAAATTCCAAACTGTAATTAACATCATGGATAGCCTGCAAGGAATAAATTCAAATTATTTTTATCACCTTATCTTATGCGGTACGTAACATAGTTCGATATTTGTATATTGCTTCCTTTTTTAACCATCCCGCCAAGGCTTAGTGGTATCGAGTCATCGACCTGATAGGCTGAAACACAGCTCCCTCGCACGCAAATCGCGTCTCGCAACTCCCATTGAAACACACGCAACACTTTCCACTCGCCGTCTCGTCTCGCACTTCGCAACTCAGCTGCGAACTCGCGGCAAAATCTCGCTCCCGAATCGCGGGTCTCGCGGTGACATCTATCTCGCGCGCGAAAGAGTTGACTCGAAAGAGTTGAAGGTTCAACTTTTCCGCACGATTTGCGTGCGAGACGAGACTTACGAGCGAGACGGCCCAGACGCAAGACGCGATTGCCTGCGAGACGCGATTAGCCTGCGCTATGCAAAATGTGCTGTGTTTCAGACCGTGGTAGAAACTTTACAAAAAGGTAAAGGGTTCAGGTAAAATGGAACATCAGCGATACACGTCAATAGCAGTGCAACGGTTCCACACAAAAATGTAGGAAAGAAGGTAAAATATCAGTTTGTTATTGCAGGCATCATGAAGGGGACGTAAGCTCAGGACGCATGAAGTTTTTGCTTCCGACGCTTCTGCCACTAGCCTCATGGCTCCGATTTGTCCACCGCCCACACCACGCCCGCTCCGTGTCCGTAATACATTACCAGCAGATCGCCGCTGCGTTTCGAGTGTCCTGCGTTTCGCGAGATTCGCGGTGTGCGTTACAAAACAACGTAACCGTATCGGCCGTCTATTTATACGGGACCCAAGTTAAACAGCTGGCAGTGTCAGGTTGCGCCATTCCGGCGACACTGGACCCGCTGAGGCGGCCTCAGCTCCCGTTACAGACAGTCCATTGGGCTCGGCGCTCTCTGGGCGCATCCCGTCGGAGCGCGGCGCAGTTCGTAGTCCGGCCGCCAGGTGGCACGTCGGGCGGCGGAGGACTGTCACTGGAGAGGGCGGGGTCCGGTTCGGCCGGCCGGCTCGTGTGCGGCTCCACCTGATCCGGCCCAGTACGGTGTCCCGTGACGGCGCCCAGTCCGCCCAGAGAAATGAGCCAGCAAGAGCAGGCAGCACATGCCAAGGCCCGCGCGACTGCGGCAAACAGGCCCTGAGATCTGACCTGGAGGTATGGCGCCGCGCGCTCATATCAGGACTCGGATTCTGTCTAACTCACCCGGTAGAGAACACGATGGTATGTCTCATGTGCTCATGGCTACACGTTACAAAAACTAAGGGCGCGATGGTCAAATTTTCACGAGCATTTGAAGTAACTGGATGCTAAGGTCCAATGCAGCCACATGCAGACCTAGCAAACAAACGGGAGCCAGTCCAGTTCTATTTAATCTATCCTGTAATCTAAAAAGTTACCTCGCTAGGAATCAGGAGCATTATGTTTTACCACTGATAACATCACATCGACACCTCGATCACCGGTTAAAACCAGTCAGCTCCCTGTCATACCTCCTCGTGCTGCACCCACCGGACTGTTCCACGCTCGTGACTTCCGAGTCCGGAAGGCGGATTGTTCGATGGTTGGTGACAAAAATCAAACACTGACAGACGGGGTGGGTGACCTTGTATGCCTATCCGGCGGATAGTCTCTCCTGGGGATGAGTCACGGCGCTGGAATGTCGGCAGATGGACGCGCACGAGCTTTGGCTGGGCTGCCGAACCTGGAATGCCCCCGGCGGAGCTTAGTGTTTATCGCCCGCACCCGGTGCCATGAGCCGTCATAAATATATTGACACGGGAGTTGCTCGACCGGATTCGAATGCCTCGGCTTAAATAAATAAGTAGTAAAGTTACAGTGTTTTGATCAGTTTCAGATAAGTCAGGGTAATTGGTCGCAAATAACACAGCTGCCAGAAGGAAGGGTCATGCGGTGCGGATATGATCTAAGAGTATACGAATCCAGTCTTGTCAGTTCGAAAAGTTTGTACAGCCAGCTCTGGCACTTGTAGTCACGGATGAAATTGCAGACGTTTTTTTCCTTAGGTACTGCAGTACTCCACATCAATAGATTTATTAATACAAGTCCAAATCAGCATCCACGAAATCCACAAGCTGCATCATATGCTTTCTTTGCATCATGTGCTTTCTTTAGGACGTGTTCACGGGCTTTTTCATACTTTAACGAGACGACGCAACAATTGGATATCAGTGAAAGACGGATTATAAATTAAACCAGAGGTTAGAGGTTCACAAATTAAGTGCGTCATTTAACCTTATATGCGACGTGTAACCTTATCGGTCAAAGTTCACCTGGAAAAATGATGCTCACGGTAAAAGTCGTGCACGCTTACAGATGCATACAATTGGAAACAAACCAGTGCGAAAAAAAGGGATATGTTTTCATCTTCCCATGAAAACCACCAGGTTAACCCGCGCCCCACTGGGGGGGGGGGAGGGTTGAACACCCCCCCTGCGGTTTTATCAAGATAACAAAAAAGCGTCGGCGCCGCCAAATCTGGCATAAATTATAATTAATCTTTTCATCACATTTTGAGAAAATTCAAGTTCGTGTCGGATTAGGTCAGGTCAAGTGACCCCACATCCCAAAAAGTTTGCGGTCGTGCCATGACCACAGTTTCTAAGGGATCGATATCAAACTTTTAGGATTGTCTTAAGTCATCAGTATCTACAAAATGTTTATCTCGGATTTGTAATATCAGTGACCTGAGGTCGTAATATCAGTGACCTGAGGTCGAGTCAATTTTGTGACCTCCCCATTACAGGCTTCAACGGATAAATATTCAAATGTTTTATTTTTCGAGGATATCAGTCCATTCCCTTCTGGATAATATTATCATAGGATATTATGTATGATCCGAGTGCAGGTTTTGTTCAGTGGCCCATACGGGGTCATCTGAGGTCATCTGAGGTCATCCGAGGTCACCAGCACCTTTTCGTCAATAACTCTGGACATAATGCAGATAGAGAAGTGAAACTTTGACCAATGTGATTGTCTCGTCGAGACACGTCTCCAAATATGCAACATGACCTACTTGGGTCACCACTTGACCTTGACATGAGGCATTTTTTAAGTTGCCCTTACAATACATGGTAAAAGTTAATAAATTTAAAAGCGCATTGACGAGACAAACACGATGGCGTTAGCAGTATTGCGTTATCTTTATTAAGTAATAAGTCATTGCGAGAAAAAAAAATCATCATTTTTGACTTTAATGACCTCTAGAGCCGAAACTGTTGACCTGAGATCAAATGTGAGGACAACTGGGTCGATTGCAGATTTAAATGGCTGGCGATTGTTTGATGGGCGTTTGTTTCTAGATAGCATAGTTTCCGAGATATTTGGGGGTTTCTGGAGCGATGTCCTAAAACTTGAAAATTTGACTTTGATCGACCTCTGGCACTGGTGCCTGAATTTGACGTGAGCGAAAAAAAGTCCAAAGTAGTTTCGAAATGATTTTTGATAACGGTTCGAATAGCGTCTTTTGTTTTGGTCTACGTGCCATGGGAGCCGAGTTAGAAGGGGGGGGGGGTGTTCAAACACCTCCCCCTAGTAGGGCGCGGGAAATGCAGAGGCCCAGAGGGGGCGCGGGTTAAAAAGCGATTTAAGCCAGAAAGATTGAAAATTGGGTTACGAAATTGGGTTACGAATCGCGAGCGTCGCTGAGCAGCAGCAAGCCGTCCGCCCGTCAACCTCGCTGTCGTCGGTATCCTGCAGCTCTATTGATAACGTTCAACATTGCAAAGGTAAATCCAACAAACAGTTGGTGGCGAGCCGTGCTTATCACTGTTCAGCCCTTATCATATCGTGTGTCATTGCTACAACATATATGGTGTTAGAGCGCTGATAAATGTGAAGTTGTATTTTCTTCTCTCGAATCGCTAAGCTGCAATATCCAAACACCTGGGATCAGGCCAAACGTCGCCACATGACGTGTGCACGGCCTGTGCCAGGTATCTGAAATCTTCATCATTATGTAATCTTCGGTTACCGGGCCCATTAGGCGACCATTATCAGATTGAAGGCACCAAAGAGTCGCTGGGCAGGTCGGAGGAGCCCCTGAGCATCTCGGCAGGGCGACAAAGCAGCCCTGGCCAGGTCGGAAGGACCTCTGAACAGGCCGAATGGGCCTGTTCAGAGGTCCTTCCGTAAGAAAGGCTTCTTGGAAGGTCAGAACGGTTCCTTGTCAGACCGGGAGGGCTAAAAGCACGTAAAAGCACATATTCCAGATGAAGATTAAATAAAACTTTCTCCACAAGAAAATAATCAAAATCGGAGCTTTCGGGTATATTGTGACACCCTTCGTCAGCAATAGGAGGCATTCAGTAACACGCGAAAGCTCAGATTCAAATATTTGTATTGTGGAGTAAAGGCGGCTTCACACCGGACGCGGACTCCGCGTCTGCATGCGGACTCCGCGTCCCCACGCGCAAACGTTACAATGACCATTTGATTTACAAGGTCACTGCGATGACCTGAGGTCACCAGTTTCAGTACGGCTGATTAAATCGTGTGCACTGAATTGATTGGTGCTCACGGTGAGAAAATCGGCCCAGCCGTTGCTGAGATTCCATGTTGCTGCCCAAACTGCGATGTAAAGTTTGTGCAGCAACATGAAATCTCAGCAACAGCTGGACCGATTTTCTCGCCGTAAGCACCAATCAATTCAGTGCACACCATTTCATCAGCCGTAATGAAACTAGTGGCCTCAGGTCATCGCAGTGACCTTGCAAATAAAAAAGGCATTGCAGTGTTTACGCGTGGGGACGCGGAGTCCGCATGTGGTCGCGTAGTCCGCGTCCGGTATGAAGGCGGCTATAGTCTTCTTTGTTTAATATATTACCCCACCCCACATCGTGTCTTTTTGCGGATCTCAGATGAGTCACTGTCCCATGAACAGGACGGAAGGGCGTTGAAAAGGTCGGAGGGGCCCCTAGACGATCTGAAGACCCCCTAGGCCTTTCAACAGTAGAATGCAGCTGTCAAGTGAGTAAAACTTATAAAATTGCGCCGCTCCGCGACGCAATTTACCTACAAATAATATTATATTCGGATTAAGACCCAACAAATCGTGCCGTTTCGTTTCTCGGCGCATTTGTGTTATGTTGCTACTTTACTATATCATTGGGCAAGAGTTCGCTTTAGCACTTTTATGTTGCACTTTTAAACGCACAATAGCATTTTTAGGGGTCCGCACCACACACAATACAACGCATTGATGAGAATGCATATCCAGGGCATAAGACTCGAAATTTTCGCGCGCGGCGCAATTAATTTAACCCTCACCCTGGTGAGGGAGTAATTTTGACCCCCCGAGTTTTTTTTCCAAAACATCGGGAAAACGGCAGCGCCGCCAAATTTTGTATAACTGTTTAGACATCAATTGCCCACACTTTGTCAAAGTTTTGATCTCATGTCAGGTCACCAGGTCACGTCAAGTGACCTCAACTTCCAAAATATTTGTGATCGTGCCAAAGCCGCGGTCTTTGTCCGAGAGATTTGAGACTTGCAGGCTTTCATAAGGTCATAAGTACCTACAATTGGTGTATCTGGGATTTTTTGCATCGGTGACCTAAGGTCAGGTCCATATCCTGACCTCCCCCATTATAAAAGAACGGGAAAATATACAAATGCTTCCTTTTCAGAGAATATGCGTTAGATCAGACCAATTATTTCAGAATCATGTTATTTTAGCTCATTGGTGGTGACCCAGGTGCAATTGTTGTTCAGTGACCTCTGCAAGGTAATCTGAGGTCATCAACAATGTTTTGCTAAAAACTCATGATATAATAAGGATAGAGACTAGCGGTTGACACCAGTGTTTGTCTCGTCGGGCCGCGTCGACCCATATGCATCGTGACCTACCTGGGTCACCAAAAACCTTAACCTGAGGTCAAATTTTGAAGTTGACCTAACTAGGTCACCATTCATGTGTCAAAGCGCCTTGACGAGACCACCACGATTGTGTTAAAATCATTGATACAGTTATTCAAGCTACAAAGTTATTCAAGAAAAACAGTTTTATCAAAAATTACATTTTGAACTTTAATGACCCCTGCAGACTTTTGATCTGAGCTCAAATTTAACATCTATGTCCATTGAATTTTTCAATAGCTTTCGATTATTTCCTGTTTGATATTAGCATCATACATAGTTTCCGAGATATTTGGGGTTGTTCAAAGCGAAGTCCTAAAACTTGAAAATTTGACCTTTGATGACCTCTGGTGACCTCAATATTGGTCTGAGCCAAAAGTACCCTCAGTTTCTCCGAATGTCCATGTCGAGAGCTTTCGAAAAAAAATTCTGCTTATTTCTAACCCTTTTAGTTTTCGAGTTAGACAGGGGGTAATTTTAACCCCCCTTACCATGGCGAAGTTGTCTCGGAAGGCCACCGGGACGCGGGTTAAGAATAATAGGTCTTGAGCAGGCACGTAGCCAGGATTTCGTTCCAGGGGAGGGGGCTCGCGTCTCAAAAGGGCCCTTCCCGAACGTTGAAGCTTTGCATATCCCAAGGGATATGCAAAAACTTTACGGATTTCGCCGACACTTGATTTTGTGGTGCCCCCTTTTTCCTTCAACTTGTAATGAGCTGCGATTGGACCAGGACTCTCAAGAGCGCAGAAGAGTCCCATGAACCAGGGCCACGTAGCAAGGATTTCGCCAGGGGGGGCGGGCGCCTCAAAGGTCCATTCCCGTGCGTTAAAAGGGCCCAGGAGAACGGATGGAAAAGTCTGCTCCCTCTGTACTGGCAAGGGGCCCATTTGGTATATTCATGGGCCCTTCTGACCCACCCAGGGGCCCTTTCGGTCTGGTCAGGGGCCCCTCTGACCTGCACAGGGGCCTTTTGAGCTTCTCAGGGGCCCTCTAGTCTGGCTGTCAGCGGAAAAATTAGCGGGGCGGCGTCAGCGAAAAGTTATTGAGCTTGCATGGGTGGATGTGAAGAATATCAATGAAAAGTTGTTGAGCGACAGAGAGAATAAAACTAACCAGCACAACTCGGACCACGTATTTCCAGCAATCTTGTTCGTCAGTACAAATTTTGGGCTGAAAAACGGGGGACACGTCTCCTGTCCCCCGTGGAGCAGCCATGCATTTTGAGTACGCTTTTACCAAAAAAGGACTGAGGACATTCAACCATCGGCGGAACCCATCCCTCGTCTCGTTAGGTCAGAGCCAAATTAGAACAACGAAGGGTTATGAAATATCAATATCTCCGGAAAGCTAAGCAAAATGCATGAGCCATGAGGTGGCATTCAATCACCTGAGATAGCATGCATCCAAGCCAAACTAGACCAAGACCAAAGCAATGAATGAATAATTGACGGCCGTATTCGGCGGCGGCGGGAGGGTGGAGTACCGACCTTGAGCGGGGGCGGGGGCGGGGGCGGGGGCGGCGACGGCGGCGTGGTGGGCGGCAGGCGGCTAACTGACGGACACACCTGTAGTCAGCACGGCGACCTGCGGCGCGCGGTACGTCGTCTCCCCTCTCTCCACTCCCTCTTCACAGATCGAGCGTCGGCGGTGTGTCGGCTGGTCGGCTGCCGCTGCTGCCGGCCGGAGACGACTGCGGCGCGGCGCGGCGGCCGGCGCGCGGCGCGGCCGGCGGGGCCACTGCGCGCGCGGCCGCGCCGTGTCAACAGGCGGCCGGCGCGCCACTCGGAGGCGGCCGGCCGGCCCGGCCCGCCGACACCAGAGCTGCCCGGTAAATACGGCACGGCTCCGGTTACGTCTTGTTTTTCAGCCGGCGGCCGGACGACCGGCGCGCTGGCAGCTCCGTCTGACACTCTGGCAGCTCCGCCAGACGCCCCGGCAGCTCCGACAGCTCCGTCTGACAAACCAGCAGCTCTGACATATCCGTCTGACGCTCCAGAAGCTCTGACATCTCCGTCTGACGTTCCGGCAGCTCCGTCTGTTGCTCCACAGCTCCATGTGACGCTGAACTGCAAAGCTCCGTATAACGCTCCACAGCTCCGTCTGACGCTCCGACAGCTCCGTCTGACGCTCCGACAGCTCCATCTGAAGCTCCGTCAGACGCTCCGGCAGCTCCGACAGCTCCCTCTGGCGCTCCGGCAGCTCCGACAGCTCCATCTGACGCTCCGACAGCTCCATCTGACGCTTCGGCAGCTCCGTCTGATGGTAGACCAAACCAGTCTGTACCTACCGGCCGGCGATATCTCGAAGTTCGAGCCACAGTCCGGGCCACCGGGGCTTGGTCAGGTCAGCCAACTCCATCCAAGACGTATTGGCTGATAAAGGTTCAGTCGCAGGAGATTAGCAGGAAGATAACACCACCAGCCCGACCGACTTGGATGCCAACCGGCTCTGGGATGCCACCCGCCCGACTATGGGGACTGAGCCAGACTGGTTATTGATTCAACTTTTTGAAACGTTTCAATCACGATTCATTTTGAAACATGAGTGACTCAACCGCCGTTTGATTAATGGATTCAACAGTTTTGCGAAATTATTATGTATTATTCAAAGAATCGAAAAATATTTTGATCAATTCACATTTCATTCAACACTGAAACAACATTGTACAATATTTTGATTCAATCAGCCTTGTTTCTATGCGAATTTGGGTTCGATCACGATTCATGAATATCCGGTGGTGAATCGTTTTTTTTTTATTCAAGGAATTTTATTTAACAATTTCATTCGATTAAATCTGAGTCGAATCAATCCCCAGTCTGGACTGAGCTCACAAGTGCCGCCGGGGACGTCACGCCACGTCCCCAGGACTGTCACGTCACGTCCCCAGGACTGTCACGTCACGTCCCCAGGACTGTCACGCCACGTCCCCAGGACTGTCACGTCACGTCCCCAGGACTGTCACGTCACGTCCCCAGGACTGTCACGTCACGTCCCCAGGACTGTCACGTCACGTCCCCAGGAATGTCACGCCACGTCCCCAGGACTGTCACGTCACGTCCCCAGGACTGTCACGTCACGTCCCCAGGACTGTCACGTCACGCCCCCGGGACTGTCACGTCACGTCCCCAGGACTGTCACATCACTAGGTCCGTTGCGTCACATCACACAGTTGTCCGTCATCTGCCTGCATCGGCTGACCAGGCACGTGACGGACAATCTGCTGACCTGAGCCGGCGTCACCACGGCCGCCGCTGATCAGAACGACTGGCACGGGCCGAGACAGAAGTATCCCTCGGGAGAGGCACATTCAGAGTAAGGAACCTCCAAGACGAAGGAGGCTGCAATGAGAAGAGTTTTACAAATACATGAAACTACATAGTTAGCGTACTTTGAACGGCCAGGCAGCAACGGTCCTGTTTTTACCGTGAGATAACATTCGAACATGTGACATGTCTGGCACTGGTGGACGTTTCGCAGTAGAGACAACAGACGGGCCAGACCATGTCCTCATTTTACTCACGTGATGTCATAACAAAATGTATATATTCAGGATAGCTCTCATTGACCCGAAATGTTTCCAGTGAATTGAAATACGAGCCCCGTCTCCACGGAGGGCCTCCCATCCGCCAGGAGGGGACTGCTATGTCACCGTCAACAGGTCCTTTCTACACGAATAACGAAGGGTCTCCTTTTCGCAGGAAGATGCGTCCTCTCCGACGGAAGGGGCTCTCATATTCGCACAGAACGCCATCTACTTACAAATGGGCTTCCTTACTGCACTGAGGGGCCTCTCTTCCACACACGGAGTCCTTCAGTCCGTAAGGAGAGTCTCCTATTCGAACGGAGGGTAATCGCTCCGCATTGAGAGGTCTTCCCTTTGTGAGAAAGGGCCTCTGAGACATTCTTTGTGGGGGTGTTGAGCACATTCACCACATGCCCTTCGCCTGACTCCGCCCCTGATGACCGGCCCACCATTGGTGATGGCACGCCATGAAGACGGCACGGGACAGCCTGTGGCGACATCTCCGCCACCTGGCCCGTGGCGGGGGCGTGCGGGGGGGCGGGGGCGGGGGCGGGGGCGGGGACCGCGTGACACCGAGCGGGCCCGGCGGAGCAGCACGAGCTGCACTTCCCGGTTCGAACCCGACACGGACGACCGACTCCAGACTGCGCGCCGATGACATCACTCTCCGACACCGGTGACACCGACACCGTACCCGAGCACCCCGGCCGAGACGGCGGGTCAGACGGACACACCTGAGTCCAAAACAGGCCGAGCTATCCGAATCTAAGCCCGGGCCGAGCTATCGGAGGTGTCGATTGGAGAGGCCGTGACGCTTGTGTTACCGGCGCACCGCCTGAACCGGCGGCGATCGGAGAGCGATCAGCTGACGGGGTCGGAACACGGCGCGTGGACAGGTTGTGCGACAAGAGGACACGGTCACACGACCACATGCAGTGAAGGCCACACACAACGCAGCTCCGGAACTGGAGAATGAATGAAAACACGAACAGGGATGAAATATGATAGCATGTCAGTGGAATGTTTCCCAAAAGCTCAATTCAACCGACTTCCATGAACAGTCTCCTAGAATCAATTTGGCCCTTTGAAATATTGCCAATATGGAGAACACATTGACATATAAAGATATATATATAATATATTATATATATATAATAAGAATATATATAATATATATAATTCTTATAAGCTTCAAAAGATATGGGCACCTCACTCGGCCCACAGGTCTCACCTCTGGTCAATCACCACCACCACCACACCACTGCGTGACCGTGTGCCCCGCACCGAGCGGCCTCAGGCCTGCATCTCGGGCTGCTGCAGCGGGCCTCCTGCTCCCCTGGGGCGACGTCGGACGGTATGTGGAGCGGCGGCGGCACCGAGCTCTGCTCTGCTCCCACGGGACGGCTGACAAACACTGACCTCCCCGCCCGGCCAGACAGCTGCCGAGTGCGGAACGGCGCGGCGCCGGCAGACCCCTACTGATCCGCCGCCCGCGCCGGCTACAGTTTCCAGTTTCCACGGTCCCCCGCGCGCGGCGCCGGCCGCTCCGACAGACGAGAGAATCCGACACCAGCCGCGGCCGACGGAGAGACTCATCACGGCAGATGTGAGCCAGCCACCGGCAGCTCGGCCGCCCCCGGCTGGCGACAGTGATGGGGTGCAGGCACGGTGGTGAGACGTGACACCTCTCAGCTCAGCCCCCCGGCGGGACGCAGCCGCGCCTGTCAGACCACGCTCGTCTCGGCTTCGGAGTTCGGTGTGAGGTGACCGATTCATGTGTCAGGTCACGAGTTTCGGCACAATACACTAAATGCACATAATTTTCACTCTTTGGTCTTTATATTGTGGAATATAAAGCTACTTTTTCTGTCAGTATGCCAAATGCGCAGATGACCCACTTGTTTTGGTACACTTACTTCAATCACACAATGATTTAATCAAGTGTTAACTGATACAATCTAACATGACTGTGAGTCAGACTCAGACTCTGAGAATCGAGTCATCATGAGTCACATGACTCGGCAAATTTCATTTCCGCGTTGAGTCTAAATTTGAGATAACTATCATGACGAAAAAAAATGCATGACTGCTTAATAACAGCTAAATTTGGCATAGAGTTCAGCGTGCCTTTAACCCGCGCTTCACCGCGCCCCCTGACGAGTTTTCGCGATAGCTCATAACATAATCGCGCCATTAACCTTAAACTTGCAGCACGTTCTACCACATCAATTTTACATCTTAGTTTTTAAAAAAATTTCGACAATTTTTTTTAGAAATAACAAATTTTGTGACGTCACTACACACGAGTTTGACGATGAAACAGCTAAACTTAAATAGGCCGAACAAGACCACGTTTAGACTAAAGTGCAAACCAAAAACGTCAAAAGTATAAAATGGCAAGCCTACAAGAATGTCGCCGGAAATTTTTGAAAGTTTTGTTTTTTTATCCACAATTTTTTCGGAAGGGAAATGATCACAAGATCAAAATTGTCAAAGATATTAAAACGGAATATGTTGTATAGAAAAACATAGGCATTCCACGACATCGACCAGTCGAAAACACCCTCCATCAATGCTCACTTGTTCAAAATTGGTGATGATGATCTTGGCCTGATTTCAGTTGTAAAAATTAGCCGATTGACCTCAGGTTAATTCGAGTTATAGCCTCGGGGCATTTGTGCAGCGGTCCCGCTCTGCAGAGAGGTTTCGGACCGAAAGACTGCATTGACCTTAACCAAATGTTAATACTATGGCTGAGTTCACAATGAACACAAAGTTATCTTATGATTGTTTGCGTGACCTTGGATGGACCTTGACCACGTGACCTTGTGACCAATTTTTTTCGATGACCTCGTGTGACCCGTACACCTCTGATTTCAATTTTTCAACTCTAAAATACTTCTTCAATCTCTTGTCTAACAATTCAACAAATGAAAAAGGTGCGTTGTTCCTCCTACTTCCATATTTTTCATCTATATACGTGCTGTGTCGGAATTACCCCCAAGGGGAGGAATAAACGGAGCAAAATATTGCCAAAGCGATGAGACAATGGACGCCGGTTTTTCACCCATCTGACTCTGGCTGTTAAACGACGGCTGCCCGTTCATGTAATTTTATTACCAACCTTTGGTCTAATCTGAAGTCCAGCAGAATTGACCAACAACCCACCAAACAAACCACCAACAATCGTGCAGACGACATCATTCTCCAAAACCTTATAGGACCGATTCGGGCCGAATTGCCACCATATCGATCCGACTGCCTTCAAAACGAGGGGTAGAAGAGTTTTATCTTACTTTGGTTCATTCTAGTGGACCAAATAATAGACCAAAAAACGACAACAATTACAAGTTACAAAGACGCGTCGATGCTTCAAAAACCTATGGACCACTTGAACGGTCTGTCTTCCAATCAATCGCGTGGTCCAAAACAGCTGTTTTAAAAGAATGTCTATCAAACTTTGATTTGAATCTAATTGACCAAATCAGACCAAACCACCAAAAATCATGCAGATGACGTCATGTTCCGAACATATGGGTCCAATCGGGATACGATCTTCACCATTCGATCCGGCGTGAGTGAAAACGTTGATGCAGACATTTTTATCTACTTTGATTCATTCCAAGTGGACCAAATTAGACCCAAAAAAACAAAATCGTTGCAGATGACGTCATGCTCCTAACTATAGGACCGATTTGGACACGATCTTCACCATTTCATCTGGCTTGGTCCAAAGCAGGGTCGTATTGAGTTAAATCATTTTTAGTAGAATTTAAGTGGATCAAATTGGACCAAAAACCACCAGTTTTGTTGGTTTCGGTCCAACATTTTCCACTTCAATTGACACCAAACTCGGTTTTCAAACCTACCACCAGCACTGTTTTGGGATCAAGCCGCGATCAAGCCCTGAAGATTACTGTCCAAAATTCTTAGCTCGATACGTTCTGAGAAATGGCTCGTCTTTGTACACGATTTTGACTTTTTGTCTAATTTGTCCACTTAGATTAAAACCAAATAGACCTAAAAACTATCCCACAGAACGTTTGAACCACTACGACGAAATGTGAAAATTCCGCCCAAAAATCTTACCTATATTCAAGCATAATTCCGTCTGCAACGATTCCGTGGCTGGTTTGGTTTTGGTCCAATTTGATAAACTCCAGATAGACCAAGTGTAACAATATATACGCACCGTCTAGACCACGCCAATTCAAACGTGAAGACCCGTCCACAAATCGTCTCATAGCTTGGCAATATTGCCAAGTTACCCCTCCCCCTTGGGGTAATTCGAAAAACGACGCACTAATAGATGGAAAAATATGAAATTAGAGGGAAAAACTTCACCTTTTATTGTGCATTGTAGACAAACATTGAATTATATTTTAGAGGTGGAAAAAATTGAAAATCAGAAAGTGTACCGAGTCACACCGAGGTCATCGAAAAAGGTCACAAGTCACGTTGTCAAGGTCATCGAGGTCACGCAAAAAAAATCCGATAATAACTTCTTTCATTTGATCAGCCATTACAAGTATTTTTAACATTTGCCTTAAGTCAAATGCGTACTTCCGGCCTCCCGAAAACGACCTCTGCAACGGGCCCTGCGGAAAATCCCGAGGCCTAAACTCAACCTGAGTCAATAGCAATCATGTATGCAGCTTAAATCCAGGACTCAAGATAACCTATACACCAATTTTGAACAAAAAGTGAGAGATGAGGGCGTAATTTGGGATAAAAAATGGTCGAAATGTCGTGGAATGCCCCATATGGCAAATACCCACACCAAATTTCAAAGCGATATCTTTATTTTTGAGTGAGTAATGGCTCCCTAAGTTTGGTAACTGATGACGCATATTTAACAATTGCGTTTTTTTTACAAGATAAATACAAATACATGTCAGCAATGTATTTCTGAGACAAAACTAGTCTAGAAACATATCTTTTTTGTTAAAAGTTATCAATTTTACATTTTGACCTTGTGTGACCTGAATTTGACCTGAGCTTGACCATAACTTCATTTATATGAGTTCAGATGGTGAAATGAGTATCACTATCTAATTATGCGTATACAACAGCCCATCAAACATGTTTCGCATGACTTTCGAAACAAACATCGGATAGTGACCTTGTGTGACCTGACATTGGCCTTAACCTTTGTCAAAATTGTCATTTTTGCTCATGCAGGACGTGTATTATACATTTGTGAGCACTATGGGTGATCATGGTTGCAATCAAAGGCTCTGGATAGAAAGTATGATCCATACGCTAAAATAACTCTATTTCGACCTTTGACCCGACCTTGACCTGATGTGCCCTCAATTAAAAAAATTCGAGTACACATTAGATGCGTCTCAATGAGAGCTTTCGAACGCCGCCTTGCCCGTTTCACTGCGATCATTGGTTTCGGAGATAACGAGGTGGCAATATCCCCCCCCCCCCCGGTCAATGGTGTTCGGCTGAGGTCAAACGCGGGTTAAGACAGCACGCCGGACCCAAGTTATCCGCTTTTGAACTGGCCATAGGTAGTAGCAGTGCACTTTACCGCGAATATAACACTGCACTACGACAGGGTTGGTAAGTTGGTCGTTCAAGGAACAGCTAGCAAGCAAATCGGCAAAGCGTGCATTGTACTCGGAGCCAAAAAGCCAAAGCCATTGCAACCTGTCAACCAAAATGTGTGCAACCAAGTGGATAACGATGTTTTAAATGAAGAGAAATTGAGTCCGTGACTGTGTAAATCATCGTGACCGCAAATCCGTTATGACCCCCCCCCCACCCCTGCCATTGGCTGGAGGGACGCCCCCTCCTGAGGGATTTTCGCAATAGCTACCAAACGAACAGGGCCCAAAGAAGATCCGAAAAAGTTACTGTCACGCTGAAACTCAGAACCTATCAGAGATAGCGACTCGGGTCCATCACCAATCGACGCGGCGTGGTCGGAAACGATCCATGCGGAAACGATGCAACGATGGTCTTCCTTAGCAATCAGGCCCAAAGAAGGCCCACCAGGGCCCAGAGAAGAGTAAAAAACGCTACGCCACGCTGAAACTCTACCTATTAGAGATAGTGACTCGGGAACTTCACTTATCGACACACGCCGGTCGGACCGGAGCCGTTTCGCCTTTCATACCGATCGGGCCTGAAGAAGGCCCTCCAGGACCTAGATAAGGGTCAATAACGCTAATGCCACGCTGAAACTCAGAACCTATAAGAGATAGCGACTCAGGACCTACACAAATCGACGCACACCGGTCAAAAAGATGTCTCGTGAAATTTCATACCGATTGGGCCCAAAGAAGGCCCACCAGGGACCAAAGAAGGGTCAACAACGCTAAAACGCTGGCATAAGCCGCCGCGCAATCAGCCCGACCGACTTGAGCGACATCTCGCGGAAGGATTTCCAAGCTTTCGAGTGGTGCCTCTCATTCAGCGACTTCGGAGGGTTTCGAGGCGCCGCGACAGATATAGTAATATATCCTTGCAGTTGCCCGGGCTCCATTGCCGCATTTAAATACTCCCCCACAATGTTGGGGTTTGACATTCAACTCCGGTCAAAGTCTGGAGCACTCACTTCTTTCACGTAAATAGAGTTGTGCCGGAATCATTGCATCCCGTACGATTTAAATCTCGTTAGACGGGCTGCGATTCTATACTTGACATTTTCTGTCTCAAGATCACCGTTTAACCTTGAGATCAGGTCAGTATCTGGACAACCATGACGCCTGCAGGTGACAGAATAAGTCACACAGGGAGATGTCAGCAACTTTGCCCTCATGCGGGTGAAGGCGCCGAGGCCCATGGGTGGTCGTCCGGTCGGCGTTCCATTTTGTTCACATGTCCAGTGTCCCACTTTATCATAGTAGGAACAGGGAAAGTTAGGGGAGGCATGGCCCCTGAGCTTGCTTTTCGGCCATTTTTCTCATATTTTATATTCCTTTGGTTCGCCACGGACGCAGGAAGGAGCCCAATATTTGGATCAGCAATCATTTCCATGAAAAGGTGGGATTCTCCTCAAGAACGAAGATCAAAGTTATCCTCCCCACCTACACACACACACCAACGCCTTTTGTGCGTTCCTACATCCCGGCACTTTGTCCTTTCTGAAAGTATTGGCTATGGCTGCGGAATGGCCAGAGTGAGCTGAAACGGGCTCATTACAACCATACTAGTAGGAAGATGTATAACCTTGATGCTCATTGCTCATGTTATGAACTATCAAGGAGCTATCAAGGTTAGCTATCGATAAGAATATAAAACATGTTTGCAGAGCTATGACTTGAGCCTACTTTATTGGAGACATTGAGATATATTGAACTTCACTCCACTGAAGAAGCCTCATAGCCGATAATATATTGCGGATTTTTTTTATATTTTGCACATGCATGAGGATAAGGTTATACATCTTCCTTCTAATAATTAAGTATTCTGATGCCCAGATTAATGTTTGATAAAATTGAAACCAAATAACCAAACAAACTTAAACCAAGATCACTGCCAGAGCTCATTTGCGCGAAAGCCTAAAGCTTTGCTTGGTCTCGCTCACGTATGCGAATCAAAGCATCTTTCAAAAGGCAGTGTGAGCCAGGTATGAGCAACTAGAAGCTGGAGCAGCTCAGCTCCATGGTGACGCACGCTCCAACAGAGCAGCTTAGCTCCATGGTGGAACGTCACAGCTCCAAAACACAAGACAGCTAGCTCACGGTCGACGTACAAATCAGCTCCAACACGAGCAGCTCAGCTCCATGGTGACGTCACAGCTCCAACACGGGCAGCTCAGCTCCATGAATGACGTCACAGATCCAACATGAAATTGGGCAGATCAGCTCCGTGATGGAAGCCATGGCACGCGTCCATCCCGAGCAAGGCAAAAGGCCAGCACTATTTACAAAACACTGGTCCACTTCTCCTGTGTTGATACATGCCGTACGCTCTGACATGACCAGGGGCGCGCCCAGTCTTTTCAGGCAGGGGTGAGGCTGATAACGCTATCACTCGTCATTTTAGACAAACACAAAAATGACAAAGACAAACAAGGAAGGCTTCAGTAATGAGCACAAAAGGCATGACATGAGGGCTTGAACTGGGTGCATTGTTCGCAATACACAAGTGCCAACAGCATACGAGTTACAACGAGTATTTTGGCAGATCATGGAAACCATCCGTCTTCATCGGAACATCGGAACGCACGGTTGCAAATGTGTGCAGCATATGCCGTCAAAACATGTGAGGTCAACGCCCGACCACTCCCCTCCGGTTCCGAGAACGAACGGCCCAAATAGATTAGGCAACGCGCACCAGCCAAATAGACACTGGCGAGGCCGGCAGCGTAGTATCAAGCTCGCAGGTTCCTCCTAGGTCGAGTGGCAGCAAAGGAGCGAGTCCAGTGCCTGTCACACAGAAGTTATACAGCAACTTATGACAGGGCAGTGCATAGGACGCTCACCGTTCAGGCTCCTCTCACGTGCCTCGCAGCAGACGCCGCCGCGCCGGTCCCCCCCCCCTCCCCAAAACGCTCCTCTCTCCCACCCGCCACGACCTGGCCAGGCCCCCTTGCCCTGGCCGAAAGAAAAAGTTTTGACCTCCACTGCGGTGCTGCACTGGCCGCTGACTTACCTGGATGTTCTGCTCTGGAGACTCGGTCCGCACCGCTCCTGTGTCGGCCATGGTGACCGAGTCGACACGACAGAGACAGCGGCGGCGGCGTACGTTCGTCCGACGCGGCCGCCGACGCCGCCGACGGCGCGGTCCGCGCGGGCCTCAGCGCGCACGCGCCAACTGGGACGCTTATAGCGCATGATTCAGGAACGCCGTCGACGACGGAGGAAACCGGAGACGGCACGCACCTCGCGGCGGCGGGCGACGGAAGCGTACCGCGGCCGGTACCCGAGCCGCGCCGGTGTACCCGGCGTGTCCGGCGTTCACTGCTCAGACCCTGTTCGACGCCGATACAAGCCAGCCGGAACAGGAGACACAACACGGCCCGAGGCAGACTGCCAGCCAGGGCATCGCGGCCGGCGGGCGACTCCGGTGGCCCACCGGAGCAGGGCCAGCGGCCGGCTGCGGCGGGCCTGTCCTGTTCTGTCGGCACCGACGTGCGCCGTGCTGCGTCTCCGTCTCTGTCTGATGTCATTCTCCAGCCGGAGACAGCGCGGCCACGGGCACCCAAGGTCATGTCCTGCCAAAAGGCACTGTGTCAGACGAATGCTATGTCTGAATGGGGCAAAACATAGGTGGTGCGTGATCGATGGGAAAAAGGGGTAGTAGATGTGTTAAATGAATGAGATGACACATTTAGCGGTTTCACCTGGACGTACACACATTTATGGAACGTCCGTTTAACGTTAGCGACTTATTCAGCGACGAATTCAGAAATAAACCAAAACTTGGCCTAGGTCAAAACTAGTACGCTGATCACGAATATGACCTACATTTTTCAGTTGAAGGTCACCTTCAAGGTCAAATTTGAGGTTAAACGACGGGATACAGTAAAAAGTCCCGGATTTATTGTCGGATCCTTTCCAAATAAATATCAAACGAAAATTCAGGGTCCATATCTTAAGTCTGCGACACTCACCTCAATTGGAACCTTTGACCTTGAAGGTCAAAATTGAGGTCAAACGATGGGTACAGCATAACGTCCCAAATTTATTGTCGGATCCTTTCCAAAATGTTCTAAAATGATAGACAGGGTCTATATCTAACGTTCGTGAACCTATCCTCGACTGTGACCTCTGACATTGGAGGTCAAAATCAGGGTCAAACGACGGAGTACAGAATAACGTCCCGAATTTACTGTCGGGTCCTTTCCAAAATGGTCTCAAATGATAGCCAGGACCCATATCTAACGTCCGTGAACCTTACCTAATATGTGACCTTTGACCTTGAGGGACAACATAGTGGTCAAACGATGGGGTACAGCATAACACCCCGAATTTATTGAGGATCCTTTCCAAAATGGTCCCAAATGATATACAGGGTCCATATCTAACGTCCGTGACCATAACCTCGATTGTGACCTTTGACCTTGGAGTTCGAAATCAAGGTCAAACGACGGGGTACAGCATAACATCACGAATTTATTGTCGGATCCTTTACAAAATGGTCCCAAATGATATCCAGGGTCCACGTCTAACGTCCGTGACCTTAAGCTCAATTGTGACCTCTGACCTTGGAGGTCAAAATTGAGGTCAAATGACGGGGTGCAGGATAACGACCCAAATTTATGGTCAAATCCTTTCCAAAATGGTCTCAAATAATAGTCAGGGTCCATATCCAGCGTCCGTTACTTAAACCATCATTATGACCTTTGACGTTGGAGGTCAAAATTGAGGTCAAACGACGGGGTAAAGCATAACGTTCCGAATTTATTGTCGGATCCTCCCAAAAATGATCTCAAATGATAGCCAGGGTCTATATCTAACGTCCGTGACCTTAACCTAAATAGTGAACTTTGACCTTGAGGGTTAAAATCGAGATCAAACGATAGGGTACAGCATAACGTTCCGAATTTATTGTCGGATCCTTTCAAAATGGTCTCCATTTTGGAAAGGATCCGACAATAAATTTGAGACGATATGCTGTACCCCGTCGTTTGACCTAAATATTTTACCTTCAAGGTCAAAGTTCACAATTGAGGTTAGGGTCACGAACGTTAGATATAAACCCTGGCTATCATTTGAGACCATTTTAAAAGAGATCCGACAATAAATTCGGGAGGCTATGCTGTACACCGTCGTTTGACCTCAATTTTTACTTTTAAGGTCAAAGTTCACAATTAAGGCAAAGTTAACGGACGTTTAGATATGGACCCTGGCTATCACTAGAGCCCATTTTTGAAAGGATCCGACATAAAATTTGGGGCGTTATGCTGTACTCCGTCGTTTGACATCGAATTTTACCTCCAAGGTCAAAAGTCACAATTTAGATCATGGTGACGAACGTTAGATATGGACCCTTGCTATCATTTGAGACCTTTTTCGAAAGGATCTGACAATAAATTCGGGGCGTTATGCTGTACCCTGTCGTTCGACCTCAGTTTGACCGTCAAGGTCAAAAGTCATAATTTAGGTTATTCACGGACGTTAGATAATAGATATGGACCCTGTCAATCAGTTGAGACCATTTTGGAAAGGATCCGACAAAAAATCGTGACGTTATGCTGCACCCTGTCGTTTGACCTCGATTTTGACCTCAAAGGTAAGAAGTCACAATTGAGGTTAGGGTCACGGACGTTAGATATGGATGCTGGATATCATTTGAGACCATTTTGGAAAGGACCCGACATACAATTCGGGACATTTTGCTGTACCCCATCGTTTGACCTCGAATTTGACCTACAAGGTCAAAGGTCACAATTAATGTTAGATTCACGGACGGATATGGACCCTGGCTATCATTAGAGATCATTTTGGAAAGGATCCAACATTACATTCGGGATGTTTTGCTGTACCCCGTAGTTTGACCTCGATTTTGACCACCAAGATCTAAGGTCGCAATTGAATTTAGGGTCACGAACATTAGATATAGACACTGGGTATCATTTGAGACCATTTTGGAAAGGATTTGACGGTAAATTCAGGACGTTATTATGTACCCCGTCAGTTGACCTCAATTTTGACCTCCAAAGTCAAAGGTAACGATTAAGGTTAGGGTCACAGACTTTAGATATGGACCCTGGCTATCATTTGAGACCATTTATATAGGATCTGACAGTAAATTCGGGACGTTATGCTGTACCCCGTCCTTTGACCTCATTTTTGACCTCCAAGGTCAGAGGTCACAATAAAGGTTAGAGTTACTGACGTTAGATATGGACGCTGGCGATCATTTGAGACCATTTTGGAAAGGATCTGACAATAAATTCGGGACGTTATGTTGTACCCCGGCGTTGACATCGATTTTGACCTCTAAGGTCGAAGGTCACAATTAAGTTAAGGGTCACGGACGTTGGATATGGACATTGGCTATCCTTTGAGATCATTGTGGAAAGGATCCGACTATAAATTCGGGACGCTATGCTGTACCCCGTCGTTTGACCTCGATTTACCTCTAATGTTAAAGGTCACAATTTATATTGGGTCACGGCAGGGGCGTATCCAAGGGGGGATCCTAGGGATCCTAGGATCCCCCTGAGCCCTCAAAGGGCCCTTTTCGAGGCTCCATGGGCACTTTTAGGCACACGCAGCTTGCCGAAAAGGCGCGACGAGAACGCGCAAAGCGCAGTATTATGTGGGCTCTTTAAGAGTCGGAAGACCTCGTGAAGCGTGATCTTGTGAAATTAGAGCACTTCAGGGGCCTTTAGCGACCAGGGCCTTATTGAAAAACAGAGGGCCCCTTAGGCGTTCCAAGAGCCTGTGGGCAATCTCAGAGTGGCCCCCTCGTCCCAGACGAAAGGACCTTTACTCGGTAAGACCCTGATACAATGCGTGTGCTTCTCAAAATGGTCCCTGAATTCCAGCACGAGGGGCTCACTCTGTAGCAGGTGCGGAGGGCCCTCCTGAAGGCACTCGGTCGCAGGCGACCAAAGCAGCCAGCCGACAGTCCCTTTCCACGTGGTACTACAAAGGCTCCTCCCCTTAGCACGGCTGTCAGAGGCGGCTCTTGACAGCGAGGGGCGCCTCGTGGAAAGTTTAAATGGGCTCCTTTTGCAGTGGTCTAGACGAGGGGCCCTATTTGCACTGTGACAAAAATGGGTCCGTTCTGAGTGTCAGAGGGCCCCTTGTGAGCTAACAGTCGATGAACCTGGTGCCAGCCAGAGGGCCTGGGCAGTCGGACTTGGTCCCTTTGAATGTCGGTAAGTGACCAAAGGCAGAAGCGTCCCTCTGTCTTGCCATATAGAGGGTCTTTAGAGACGTTCGTGCGACCCGGCCGATTAATCAGTTTAGCCAGGGCCCCTAGGCAGGTTTAAGATCTGCCCACTTGTACCAGTATGAGGTTCCTAATCAGACCAAAAGGGCCTGGCGGAACAAAGACCCCTGAACAATGCCAGAATTGGCCCCCTAGTTAGACGGAGGCCCAGGCTGGTCAGAGGGCCCCTTGAGCATGCTCGACCAGCGCGAACAAAAAGCCAGCGCAGTCCGCACCAGAGAGTCGGTGGCAGATCGGGGGCTCCTGGGCAGTAGAGAGGCCCCTGGCTAGACCGAAAGGGTCCCTGGGCAGGTCGGAAGGGCCCTTAAACATGACGAATGAGCTCCTGGCCAAACTGGAGGGGCCCTTGGGTAGGTCGGAGGGCCCCTGAGTATGTCAACAGGGCGACAAAGCAGCTAGTGCTGACTGCTGTCCCTGGCCAGGTCCAAAGGACCTCTGAACTGGCCGAATGGGCCCCTTCCTTGACACATTAGAGAGACTTCTTGGAAGGTCATAGTTCCCTGGTCAGAGCGGAAAGGCCCAAAGCACGTAGAGATTAAATAGAAGGAGGATTTATTTCACAATACAAATATCAAAACCTGAGCTTCGTTTTATATGAACACCTTCGTCAAGGCGATATGAGGCATTTTGGTAAACGGCAGAAAACTACCGATTTTTTTGTGAGTTAAAACCTCTGAGTGTATCTCTATATAATTATATATTTTTATATATATTATATATATTATATATAATATTATAATATATATCTATTATATATATTATAATATATATATCTATATATATATATATATTTTTATCGATATACTATATATAATATAATCACCATTCCAATTATGTCTTTTTGTGCGATCCCAG
Source organism: Semibalanus balanoides (assembly GCA_014673585.1). Classification (NCBI taxonomy): domain Eukaryota; kingdom Metazoa; phylum Arthropoda; class Thecostraca; order Balanomorpha; family Balanidae; genus Semibalanus; species Semibalanus balanoides. The sequence continues at coordinate 133,778 of VOPJ01001873.1, read as the reverse complement.
ATGCAGTTCCTGAACAGGTCGGGCAAGGGCGGTTGAAATGTTTGGCAGGGCACCTAGGACAATCTAAAGGGCCCCTTGCATTTTTACCTACAGAAGAGAAAGCAGCTGTTAACCCGCGCACTGCAGGGTCGTTTCGCGCGAACACGAACTGCAGGGGGGTTGACTTCCGCCCCGCTCAGTCTCAAATCCTAAAGCAAGTCGTAGCGACAAAGGCGGGGGAATGCATTAGATAGCTCTAGCCAGCTCTTGATCGGAAAGTATTTCTAATCTTTTCTCCGGATCAGTCCAATTATGTCACCAGCTTGGTCCCAAAGGTTGATTTTTCAAGTTTTAGGACTCTTTTAGACTCTATTTCAGAACCGCCGATTATCTCGGAAACTAGAAGCTGGAGCAAACAGTTAAGAGGCAAATCCGATTATATTGAATTTGCCATTGTCGCCCTATATGCCAACAATAATTGATCTAGACAATAGTTTAGGCTCCAGAGGTCTATGAAAGTCAAAAATACTGTTCTTAGCAAACAGTTTTTACTGAATAGCATGTCACCTAATGAAGATATGGCTGAAAACATGTTTGACGCATCGTTGTTTGTCTTCATTGATGCGCTTTGAACATATATATCGGTGCCTGTAAGGTCAACTTCAAATAATTTGGACCTCAGGTTCTCAAGGTCATTATGTGACCCAGGTACGTTCATGTTGAGATGGTTCACCGGCCAGACGAGACGACCGATTGTTGTCAACACGTCTCTCATTTTTTCTATCAGAGTTATTGCATCATTGCTGGTGACTCAGATGACCTTCAGTGCTGGTAGATCATAGCAACAGACTGCACCTTGTCATTCATAGAATGAGCTAAATGCCATATTCTGAAAGATTAGCCCTCGAGCAATGCATATTTTCTGAAAGGGGCATTTGTTTCTTATTCTCTACTTATAACGGGGAGTCAGGAAATTGAAACTGCCTTTGGTCACCGTAATCGAAAAATCCGATAGAACGACTTGTGGTACTGAATAATTCTTATGAATCCTGCAAGTTTCAGGAAACTTTCTAGAAAAGAACTGTGGCTTTGGCCCACGAACGCAAACATATCTTTGATGTGACTGAATCACTCTGACATGAGCTTCTACCCTGGACCTCGAGGATGACCTCGAAGGGTCAAAACCTTTTCCAAGTTGTGGGTTAATTGATGCCCAACAGTGTGTACGAATTTGCTTGGCCGGCGTTTAGCGCGTTTTTCCTACTCGCTGAAAAAAACATCGAGGGGGGGGGCGGAAATCACCCCCCTGGCAGTGCGCGGGTTAATTAAGAAATTAAAACGTGCATAATTTGCACGCCTCTCGGCGCAATTTACCTGCAAACGTTTTACTGGGATGCAAGGTGGCGTGACGATGGAGCCATTTGGTCTCTTGCGTATTAATCGAATGGTTAAAACGAAAAACAAGGACTCAACACTTACACTTAAAAAATTGTTATGCTCCGCTCTCCGTGACCTTGACCCTTTTGACCATTACTGATGCAAATTATGACTTGTGACGCAAGCTGGCGTTATGTCGGGTCCATTTAACCCGACGCACTGCAGGGGGGGTTGATTTCGCCCCCCCCCCCTTGCAGCGTTTTCAGAGTAGCGGAAAAACGGCAGGCCGAGCGGCCGCTCAAATTTCTGTACACCTCTTTGGCATTCATTAACCCACACTTTGTAAAAGCTTTTGACTTGGAGTCATCCTCGCGGGCGTTACCCCGCGCACTCAGGGGGTTCGCCGACACGAACTGCAGGGGGGGTGATTTTCCGCCCCCCCGTGAGATCTTCCAAAACTACCGCAACTAGCGACCAGCCGGGACCGGCATTAGATAGCTCTGGAATCTAATCCGAAAGTATTTCAGTCTTTTCTTGGTCAGGTCACATTGAGGTCACATCTGGTTCAAAGGTCAACTCTTTACGGTTTAGAAGACTCTTTAGGACCTCTTTTCCGAGCAACCCCCAATTATCTCTAAACTATGTAGCTAGAAGCAACTGGATTTAGAGAGACATCGATAGCATTGAAATTTGACAATTCTGTATGTAGGTCCTCAAAAATTTGATCTAGGTCATAGTTTAGGCTCCCAGAGTCATGAATGTCAGAGTACATACCTGTTGTCTAGGCAAAACAGTTTTTCTCTCTCCGTGTCATAGCCATGTCCACCTAAGAAAGATGCCTGGTAACATTTTGACGCCACTCTTGTTTTGTCCGCACTTGATGTGCCCGCTTTGAAACATATGATACGGTTACCTCGGGGGTAAGGTCATACTTTACGGGACATTTGACCAAGCTCCAGGTCATGTTGGTTGACCCAGGTTAGGTTCATGTGCATATGCGACGGCAACGGCCCAGACTAGACGAACACCATGTGGTGTCAACTAATGTCTCTATCTCTTTTCTATCAAGAGTATTTAGCAATCATTGCGATACTCAGATGACTCGGCATGACCTATGTAGGATCACTGACCAACATTGCACCTTAGATTTATGAATGAGCTAATGCTTGATTCTTGGAAGAATAGCCTGATCCCAGCATGATGTGTTGTGGAAACGGGTAGCGTTGTTTATTTTGTCTCATTCGCCCCTGATAATGGGCTTTACTAGAGTCGAGGAATTCGACCTGACTTTGGTCAACCGATAACCGAACAATCCGAGATATGCGACGAATTGTATACTGACTATTCTCATGATCCTGCAAGTTTTCAAAAGCTTTCGAAACAAAGACTGTGGCTTGCTACGACGCAAAATTTTTGAAGTGGGTCACTTGACATGTCACTCTGTGACCTGACCTAGATGACCTAAGTCAAAAACTTGTCCAAGTGTGGGTTTAATTGATGTCCGAACATGTGTACGAAATTTTGGGGCCTGCAGCGCCGCGTTTTGTCCGCTCGATCCTGAAAAACCTGGAGGGGCGGAAATCACCCCCCCCCCCCTGCAGTCAGCGGGTTAAACACTTTCAGAGCAATTCGACGGTACAAATAAAGGGCCCCGTATTTAACAGATTGGCCTTCTAGATCTTTGCCTTTTCCGGGCGGTCCCCTTGAGCGAAATCTGTACGACTGGTCCGTCGTACTATGACCCTGGCTATTTTTTGACAATTTGGAAGCTCGCACAGTAAATCGGATGTTATGCTATACCCCGTCGTTTAATCGATTTTACTCAATGAATCAATGGTTTAGGACAACGGACGTTAATAGATTGCCCGCTATTTTGAGCCATTTTGAGGATCGACGTAACTTTGAAAAATATGGTATGTTATACCCCATCGTTTGACCTCAATTTTGACCTCGAAGGTCAAAGGTCACAATTGAAGTTAGGTAAACGGACGTTAGATATCGACTCTGGCTATCATTTGAGATCATTTTGGAAAGGATCCGACAATAAAGTCGGGACGTTATGCTGTACCCCGTCGTTTGACCTCGATTTTGACCTCCAAGGTCAAAGGTCACAATTGAGTTTAAGGTCACAGACGTTAGATATGGACATTGGCCATCATTTGAGGGCATACTGTACGTCCGACCGTTGAGGGGGAGGGGGCAAAACATAGTATCAGGATCTTTGAAGGGTATGGCTCCAAGTTGCCCCCCACCCCTAGATCCACCCCTGACACCCCCTCCGCGGGATTCGAACAGTAGACCTCTATCTCAACGCATACTGCATAGTAGCACGGTAGATACAAATCATAGCAGGTTCAGGATAATAGCATTATAGTGCCAGTGTTCTATTGCCCTGATAGTGCCCAGTCAAGTATTAGTGCCCATTATTAAATTAATATTGCCCAATAGTGCTCTACCTACCTCGCCGCAGGCGCTCAGTATTTTTCGAGGCAATTATGGTGCATTCTCAAAGGCCTTGCAAATTGTGGCGCGGAGGATTCGTGGGGTAGAGTTTGCGTTGTCCTTTATACAGGACCCTCTGCTTACTGTCTGGAGTAATGTACGTCATAAGTATCATACACAAATTGGTACTGGCAATTATTTACTGAAAAATCAATAGTTCAGGTTTCATACTGCATGAAAAAACACAATTATTTGATTAAATAATTAAATAAACCATAAGCATACTTAGCATAGAAGAGAAAAGCAATATTGTATAGTGCAGGGTCTATCATTGACGTCATCAGTACGCTTCCTTTTCTTCACATGAGCTTCTTTTTACCTTTCTCATTTTACCTTCCTTGATTAATTTCCGCCTGTGTTGTAGCGTGCGTGGTGTGTGCGCGTGAAGATCTGTGCGCCGTACCTTTATTCCTTTATACCTATCTTCATTTTCACTTCATTTTAGTTTTAACATTTGTCCTGAATGTTAAATTAAGTGGAAGAAGAAGGAAAATTAACATGTATCCAGTAGGACAACGTGAGTTATGTTTTGACCTTTGTTCTTGTCATGTGTCACATTGTCATTGTTTCATTGTTTGCCTAACATATTGACATTCCTGAGGTCTTTTGCCTTAATAATTTTAGTGGTTATGCATTCAGCATTAAGTACATTTTTGTTTATTTCTTATGCTTCAATTACGTTTTTGTATCAATGTTTAACTCCTACATTTGACCATTTAACACAGCCAAAGTAGGTCACAATATTATTTGTAAATTTGTGAATGCCTTAAAGCTCATTGAAGCCAGGATTATTGGAGACATAATGGCTGAAATCCTAGGATATTAGCATCCACCATTCATATTATGTTCTTTTTTGTGCAGAGCTATAGTCAGACCATTGAGCTCAGTGTCATCCAGACTTGTGCCTGGATTCCGAAGTTAGATATTGGATCCAAGTAGGTCTCTCTGCATAAATTGCATGAAGATCTGGGATGCTTCTGGATCTCTTGGTGTAAAATTCTTCAGGATCTGGGATCTCAGTGGATCTCTTATTCAAAACAAGCCTGAGATCTTAAAACACATGACATCAAAACTGATGTCAGACTCAGGACTGACATCAAAATTTGTGTTATTGTTTTTGTGTATGTAGTATGTACTATGTATATAATCAAATTGCCTTGTAGGTTGTGCCAATTAGTAAGCAGATGTTGTATTTATTTTTCTCAATATTATAAAACAAGCAAGAAGTAAGAACCTACCAGTGTGCCTGAATCTCAATGTTGGATCTGGGATCCCAGTGGATCACTTGGCATAAAGTATATCAGGATCTGGAATCTTGATGGATCCCTCCATTGAGTTGAGGCGCCCTTAAGCCCAAATCATCATCATCTTGATGGATTCCTCAGCTTATTGTTTACCTGGTGTCTCATGTGGATCCTGGGATGCAGGATGCAAAAATCCAGATCTCAGCTGGATCCTGGATCCAGACACATGTCTGGACTGTCATCATAGGGTAGAAGTCCAATCTTCAGACTGGTCACGTCCAAATCTCAGACTTTTCATACTCTTAGAATGTAGACAATACTGACACATTGCTTACATTCTGATAGCATGAAAAGACTGAGGATAGGATGTGTCCGCGGGGTTAGAGCAGTTGACCCTTATCAAAGAAAGAGGATACTAATACCTATTCAGTTTCAGATGGTACCTAACACTAACGATTGGATAGTGTGGTTTGTGTTAAGGATATCTTTGACAATAAGTTTGTGCTGCAATATTTTGTATCTGAGCTGCTGATGCCATTGCTCAATTTTAGATATATGATCATACAACAGGGAGCTCATTTTAGACCTGCTTGGTTTGAGACCTTAGTGATTTGAATCTTAACCCGCGCCCCACTGGGCCTCTGCATTTCCTTACGCCCGACTGTCGGGTGTTTGAAACACACACCCCCTCTTAACTCGGCTCCCATGCACGTAGACCAAAAACAAAAGACACTGTACGAACCGTTATCAAAAATCCATTTCGAAAACTATTTCAGACTTTTTTCACTCACGCTCAAAACTCAGGTCACCAGAGGCGTCATCGCAGGTCAAATTTTCAAGTTTAGGACATCGCTTCCAAAACCCCAAAATATCCGGGAAACTATGCTATTAGAAAACAAACGTTCAAAAGACAATCGCTAGCCAATTGAAATTTGCAATCGCATGTAGTCCTTCAAATTGACCCAGGCAAAGTTCAGGGCTCAGAGGTCATTAAAGTGAAAAAACTGAATTTTGGCAAAAAAGTTTTCGTGAATAACTTCTTACCTAACAAAAGATAACGCCATACTGTTTACGCCATCGTGTTTGTCTCGTCAAGACGCTTTGAAATATGTAAAATTGTATAATGTGAGGTCAACCTTAAAAAAATGACCTCAGGGTCAAGGTCAAGTGGTGACCCCAGGTAGGTCATGTTGCATATCAGTAGATGTGTGTCTTGACGATTACAAACACACTGGTGGATGTTGCAGCTCTCTATCTTCATTATGGTCAGATTTGATTGACGAAAAGGCTGTTGGTGACCTCAGATGAACCTCAGATCCACTCAACATATTAAGTTCCCTGAGCAAAACCTGCACTTGGATCATACATAATTACCATATGATAGACATCATCCAGAAGCAAATGGACTGATATCGTCAAAAGCGAAAGCATTTGATTATTTCTCCGTTGACTTTATAATGGGAGATCGCCAAAAATTGACCCGAACCACCTAAGGTCACCGATCAAAAAATCTGAGATATTACATTTGTAGATTACTAATGGACTTAATGTAATCCTTTAAAAGTTTTGATATCGATCCCTTAGAAAACTGTTAGTCATGGCACGACGCAAAACGTTTTGTAGGTAGACCGTAACTTGACCTGAACCTGGTGACCTGACCTACCTTCTGACCTGGACACGAAACTTAAATTTTCTCAAAATGTCCGGAAAGAATTAGTGAATAGTTATGCCAAATTTGGCGGCGCTACGCGCCGCCGTTTTTTCGTTTTCTTGATAAAACATGAGGGGGGGTGTTCAAACACCCCCCCCCAGTGGGGCGCGGGTTAAGGCAGGTGATTTATTGCAAAAGAGTTGTTTTAATGGAAAGGTCAGAATGGTAAAAAATATAGAGGAACTTCTAGACTACGACTATGACTCAGAAGTTTGTTCTGCTCATCTAGGCTAAATTGCATTTATCAAGTTGTGGGTCTGTTAAGGGTAAATGTTGTGTGTCAGCGCTTAATATGAAATGTTGCAAATTCTCAACATTTAGTTTAAATATAGATTCTATTGAAGACAGGAGTAGGTACTATTACATCACTTCACCCCAGCCATTAACTGATGTGATTTATTATTTGGCCATGATACCCAGCATTGCTTTAGGAAGGAATGCTTTTTTTATTTTCTGATGTCTCGATGATGCAATATATAGTAGTGATTAAGGAACAGCTTGCTGTATTTGGCTTGATTTGAGTAGGTAAGCATATTTTGATATTTTTTTGTGTTGTAAAAGATAAGGATTTCAACTCAAAATGAATGTAATAAGAAGCAAGGCAACTACTGGAGTAGATGATGGTTACGCTTATGGCTTCCAGAGGGGAGCAAGACAAGCACACAACAACAAAAACATAAAATGGATTCAAATAATAATGAAAGGATATTTGCAGTGGGTCCCACCCCACATTGGTTAAGGCTGAAATGCATTTTTTACAAAGCTTCAGAAAAGACATGCAGGTACCTTTTCAAATAATTGGTTTGATTTTGCAGCTTATTTTATTCCCACAACATTGCACATCATGAAGTTGTTGCAACCTCCATTCTATGTATTTGAATAGGCACCCGCATCCACTTTACGCTAAGCTAAGCGAATTGATTGTGGTGGTGGACAGTGGATGGGACTAGTGTTGAATGTTGATGCCCTGTCAGTTGTATCTGATGTCTGCCTGTCACCTGTCACCTGTCTGTTGTACGAGATTTGCCTGTTGATCACGTATCTGACCTCTGTTTGTTGCCTGGCAGCGGGGCCGCCGGGCGCCGCGCCGCCTGCCGTGCCGGTGGCGGTGGCGCCGCCGGCCGGCATCACGCCCACCGGCATCACACCCGTATCGCTGCTGCAGCCGGCCGCCGGCGCCGTGGTGGCCGTCGCCCCAGCCGCGGCGCCTGCACTCGCCTCAGATATGCCCAGTGAGTGGCCGCTACGCCGCCGTAGGTGTAGTCTACTCCGGCAGGAAGTATCGCTTGGTTGTCAGTGTTACTTTCCGATCTTGAATGAGTATTGGTCTTGAGATTAGATCTTACTGAACTAAAGCAATTGGCATTGCCTCGTGATTGAACAGGTCTATCTCTTAAACACATCTTCAAAGTACATGCATGTGCATATGTAAAGCATTTTGATTCAGATGAAGTTAGTATTCTGGTGAGCTGACCTAAATGCATACATGTGGATGTAAACAAGCTATGCTTGGTTTCGCGGTGTCACAATGTTCCATGGTCACAATAGGATGGACGTTAAACCTCGACGTTTAACCCCATCGTGCTAACGTCCCAATCATTACCATCGTACTAACATCACTGTGTGTGTGTTCGGCAGTATTCTCGGCTCCGCGGCGGCCAAACCTGGGCCGCGAGGGCCGCGGCATCCAACTGCGCGCCAACCACTTCCAGATCAGCATGCCGCGCGGCTTCGTACATCACTACGACATCAGCATACAGCCCGACAAGTGCCCCAGGAAGGTCAACAGGTGCGTCACTCACCACTGGTCGGCCGGGCGCTGCAACTGTGTTGTTGTTGTCCCCCTATCAGTGAGAAGCAGGCCGTAGCCAGTCTGCGCTGGAGGAATATACTAGTATCAGCCGCTGGACGAATCGCGATGATGGGTTGGCAATATTCAGTTCATTCTACCCCGTGATCAGCAGATCACTGAGTTCGGTGTTATTTCCTAGCAGCTGATTAATGTCTCGGCAGTGTGTTCTCCTGTGCTAACAGCCGGTGTGCTTCTGCCTGCCGACAGAGAGATCATCGAGACGATGGTGAAGGCGTACGCCAAGATCTTCAGCACGATGAAGCCGGTGTTCGACGGCCGCAGCAACATGTACACGCGCGACCCGCTGCCGATCGGCAAGGAGAAGGTCGACCTGGAGGTGACGCTGCCGGGCGAGGGCAAGGACCGCGTGTTCCACGTGTCGATCCGCTGGAACGCGCAGGTGTCGCTGTACCAGCTGGAGGAGGCGCTGGAGGGCCGGCAGCGCACCATCCCGTTCGACGCCGTCCAGGCGCTGGACGTGGTGATGCGCCATCTGCCCTCCATGAAGTACACGCCGGTGGGAAGGTCATTCTTCTCGGCACCCGAGGGTTACTACCACCCGCTGGGCGGCGGTCGGGAGGTATGGTTCGGCTTCCACCAGTCGGTCCGGCCCAGCCAGTGGAAAATGATGCTCAACATTGATGGTAAGCAGTCCACGTATCTTGGCCGTTCAGTCGTGCCTGTTTGTCTACAGCTACCTGTCAAGTCCACTTTGATATCTCGCCAGAACCAAATATGTTTTAGACTAACAGTCAAGTAGAACTTACCAATTTATATTATGACTTGCCACATTTCCTTCATTACCAAGTACAACTGGTCGACTTTGGATATTGTCCCTTGGGAGCGTAGCTGGTCTCGTTAGTGGCGGTCCGTTTAGCTCCCGATCTGACAACTACAGCGTCTTCCCCCGCCGTGTTACAGTGTCAGCCACGGCGTTCTACAAGTCTCAGGCGGTGATCGAGTTCATGTGCGAGGTGCTGGACATCCGTGAGGTCAGCGAACAGCGCAAGCCGCTCACCGACTCACAACGAGTCAAGTTCACAAAGGAGATCAAGGGGCTCAAGATCGAGATCACGCACTGCGGCTCGATGCGCCGCAAATACCGCGTGTGCAACGTTACCCGACGGCCGGCGCAAATGCAGTCGTGAGTTAAACCCGTCTTTGACGTGGCAAGGGCGTATTCTGCGCGATGGAGCTTATGCAAGATGTTATTGCGTAAGTTGAATCGTTGCCTCAGCTTAGTGGTTATCCCTGTTTTAGGACTGCAAGCTTCGACGTGGAGCTGCGAGATTGAATTTGGTAGTGCACAGGGCACAACTCTTCATATTGACATGGCTTGCGCTCGTAATTATTATATTATTATATAAGTAATAATTAAAAAAAGGTCGCTGATTACTTGGCTCGACAATCAGGACATTGCTCTTAGCATTACGAAAGCTGGGTGTTGACCCGCGAGCACGTTAATGCACGTCTTAATCAAGGTTTGATTGTTGGTCATTTTTACTTGTGTCATGGGTTACTACTTGTGTTTACTTGTGCCATGACTCATGGCCCTATCATGACGACTGCCATGAATTGCTGCATACTTCGGTCACGGCGCCTACACTGTGCTGGATGGCGCGATCGACCCGTCAGTGTCGGTGTAACCCTGTGACGTGGCTCTGTGTGTTGCCGCCAGTTTCCCGCTGCAGCTGGATAACGGACAGACGGTGGAGTGCACCGTGGCCAAGTACTTCCTGGACAAGTACCGCATGAAGCTGCGCTTCCCGCACCTGCCCTGCCTGCAGGTCGGCCAGGAGCACAAACACACATATCTGCCGCTCGAGGTCAGTACGATCGAGTTCACGCCGTGCAGGTCACTCCGTGCTGGAGTGGCAGCTGTGTGACCACGGGGCGTGCTCTCTCTCTTAAGAAGAGGTCACTGCAGGTCGTAATGTGTCCACACCGTAACGTCTGTGATCTGTATCAATATTGTATCCGGTGTTGCGTATGAGATAAAGTCCTGCGGTATAGGTAGTTTCACTAGTTCCTAGGCTTCAAATGTCACCGACGAAAGTCATAACGTTTTGATTATGATGTTGCCTCGCAGTTTTGGCCGGCTAGCGGAGACCGGACCCGCGCAGCCACAATAGACAATTAATATATGTATTTACTCTAGACAGTGAAGCGTGCCCGCAGCGCGGCCAGCCATCGCAGCTCGGGCGGCGCGCGTTATCACCCGAGCGTAGGACGCCGTTACAATCATCGGTATTATATCAAATTCTACCATCTTATCTCGGCCCAGTGATTATTCTGCATCGTATTGCATTGTTTGCCTAGTGGTGCTCGTTGTGGTCAGGTCCGGCCACCGCAGTCTCGCTTAGTCAGCCGCTGGGAGCAGTTCTCGGTGGTGGGCGACTCCGCCGCGCGTCACAGGTGTGCACGCTGGTGTTTGTGGATCGAATAGGCCTGTCCGGGTGCGGAAGCCTAATGCGGCAGGAACGCCGCCGAGATAAAATCGCAAGCCCCTGAATCAGAGGAAAATGCATATTATTGTCGGCGACATCAAAGATGCTAAATTTATATTATGATGGCGTACGCATTTATCCAGGCGTGTACCATCGTGTCGTCTTCGTTGACTGACCCCGCCCCGTCTTCCTTCCCATCTAGGTGTGCACCATCGTGGCCGGCCAGCGCTGCATCAAGAAGCTGACCGACATGCAGACCTCCACCATGATCAAGGCGACGGCGCGCTCGGCGCCGGACCGCGAGCGCGAGATCAACACGCTCATCAGGAAGGTGTGGGCCGACTTCCAAACACGGACCCGTACGTGCAGGAGTTCGGCCTGAACATCGAGCAGAAGATGATGGACGTCCGTGGCCGCGTGCTGCCGCCGCCACGCCTCCAGTACGGAGGCCGGGTGAGTACCTGCCTGGATGGCAGCGGCGGAGGTCGGCTGCATCAGTGCGGAGGACGAATGGTTGGTTATCTTTTTAACCATAGGCCTGTATGGGTGCGTGCATGCCATATGTTCGCCTTATGTTCATTTCCGCCAAATCAACAATTTAGCTGTTGGTTTCGCTCTGACTCGTCGTCGTCTCTTAATATTAAAAAAGGTTTAAATTAGAAATGTGCCGAGATCCCAAAAAGTATCCGAGATTAAGTATGTGGACCCGATATTTTTCGGATCCAGGATCATTTTCTTGAAGTTTCTTCACGCCGCTTGTATCCTAGGTACCGCGTTTTGCATAAATACTGACCCATGTCTTGCAGGGTTGTCACTACTCATGGTTATCCAATACCCTTTTTAGTAGCAATTTATTGAAGAAGATCAGCTTTGAACTACGTAGGAATGGAGGACACACGACTTGATTGAAGTCCTCGTGTGTGCATCGCGCTCTCTTGTTGACGATAATTATAGTTGTAATTAATGGTTTTTGATTATTTTGATTGAGCAGTTTTACGTCATGCATTATTCGGAATGATAAACAAATAGCACCTCCTCTCCTTCCTACCGAAATGGTGGTGTATCAACAGGACCAAAAAAAGATCAGCAAATTTTCAACATATTAATCAGCAGATTAAGGTGTATAACACAACTAAAACTTGTAATGTATTTTTGCTGCATTATTTCTCGATAAGAAGTTGCGTATTGGTGGCGTTCAAGTACAGGTATTGTCACCATAAGGTCTGAGAAGAAGAAAGAAAAAACACATAAAACACGCAAAAGTTAACACCACGAAATGGACTTTGATGGAAACCCGGGTTTGCCCCCAACCCTGATGTCTTGCCGCCAGCAGACGAAACAGCAGGCGGTGCCGAACGCCGGGGTGTGGGACATGCGTGGTAAGCAGTTCTACAGCGGTGTAGAGATCCGCGTCTGGGCGATCGCCTGCTTCGCACCACAGCGCACCGTGCGCGAGGACGCGCTGAGAAACTTCACCCAGCAGCTGCAGAAGATCTCCACTGACGCCGGCATGCCCATCATCGGACAGGTGAGCAGGGCTCAGTGGAGCAGACGCCGGAGAGGACAGGTAAGATAAGAACGTCTGTTGAGAGGACATCTGCACAGAGAGGACATCGAACTGTGAGAGCAGGCGAGGACAGCCGCTGCCCCGAGGACATCGGGCAGGCGAGGACAGCTGCACAGAGAGGACATCGGACAGGTGAGATTCTGAGAACATCAGTAGAGTGGACATTGGCGAGTTTAGAATATAGTAGTCAGACATGTAAAATGGTGAATCAACCGACTTGGCTTGTGCCCGTCTTGTGGTCAGCCCGTCGGCCCTGATAACGATCGGGGTTCACTGCCCAACTGCGTGCTTCGGCTGAAGATGCAAGTTTGGTCATAAACTGCGTATATTCTGGTCTTCAAATGATACCTAGATTATGCACTAGGGTTTATAATACCTATTTTTCCCATACAACTGAGTTGAACATACCCAGGTAAATGCAACTTTGATGTGTTCTTGAAGTCTAGTACATATGTGGTTCGTGTACCAAACTTGCATCTCGACAGGGGCAGCGAGCCCTGACCGTTAAATGGACCGAATGGACCCGAAGGGTGGGTGTCATGATGGGAGTAAGTAAAGTCTGTAAATTCACCATTTAACATATCTGAGTAGGGCGGCATTAGGCCATCTGCAGAGAGGACGTTGCAGAGAGGACATTTGACAAATGGAGGGGTGAAAGGCAGAGTAAGACAAAATCCATCCTGGACCGATGGCTTGTGGCATACTCTGCCTAGCACCCCTGCTTAGTGGGGATGCCTTTTGAGACATCGTTACCAGCTGGCAAAGGCTACAGGGGGAACACCTGTAGTCGGGACGGCGTTGGTGGGCAATGGTGATCGTTTTAGGACGGCGGAGCGCTGACGATTGTTGATAATAGTGGGGCGGCGGAAATCGCAGGTTTTTTGGATTAGGCGAGCAGATATATTGTTCATTCCCCGGATCTGTTTTGAGTTCTGTGACCACAGTGGTAGACGCCTCTGAGTCTGCTGTGCTGCAGCTGCACTGGCGACTGTCCTGTCCACCAGAGCCCCTGACCTCTGGTCTCTAACGTCTGACCTCTCTCTCCTCCCCTGCGACAGCCGTGCTTCTGCAAGTACGCCACGGGGCCGGACCAGGTGCAGCCCATGTTCAGCTACCTCAAGACCAACTTCCAGGGTCTGCAGCTGGTGGTGGTGGTGCTGCCCGGGAAGACGCCCGTCTATGGTGAGTGGACCGGTCGGGCTGCGGGCCGCAGCGGCCACCCTGCAGCTCCCTCTGGCGGTGAGGCTGACCTGCCGGCCCCGTGGGCGAGACGAGGCGTTGGGCGCTTCTGATACTGAGGCGGTCCAGCGTGGACAGGGCGTAACGTGACGACTGGCGTGGTGCCCGATTTCTGGTGACAGAATATGTATGGTATTTTCAGTTTTGCTCGGCAGGTGTAGATTAGTGAACATGTTAACTTCAGGACCGTTTTCACCCGCCACTACCCGGTGTTTGAGCTGAGCCGCTTCCTCCGATGTGTGAAGGAGATGCTGACCGAGTTGTGGCCATGGGCGCCATATAACTACTTTGTTGCGGCGCCCTATAGCCCCAATCATCATCATCATCGAGTTGTGGCCGTCCTGGGTGGGACCGTGTTTTGTCTCTGCTGCTAGGATGAGCTGCCTCTGCTGGGATGAGCTGCCTTAGCTGTGTATGCCTGAGATGTGTCGGGGCGTGTCTCACTCAAGACCTGATGGCTGGTGTTTTCCGCAGCCTGAAGTGAAGCGGGTGGGCGACACCGTGCTCGGCATCGCCACCCAGTGCGTCCAGGCCAAGAACGTCAACAAGACCTCGCCGCAGACGCTCTCCAACCTCTGCCTCAAGATCAACGTCAAGCTGGGCGGCGTCAACAGCATCCTGGTGCCCAGCATCAGACCCAAGGTCAGTGGCCGTCCCGTGAACAGCATCAGACGTGGTTTGAGTCTCCTCTCAGACCTGAAAAATGGGCTGACATGGCTGGGTTTATCCGTTCTGTGTGTACGCGTGTGTGTGTTTGCTGTTCGTCCTGTCGGAGTCTCCCTTCACCCGGCCTGTATCATGACTCATCCTGCCCCCATGACAGGTGTTTAACGAGCCGGTCATCTTCCTGGGGGCGGACGTGACCCACCCGCCGGCCGGCGACAACAAGAAGCCATCGATCGCGGCAGTAGTGGGCTCCATGGACGGTCACCCGTCCCGGTACGCGGCCACTGTCCGCGTCCAGCAGCACAGACAGGTCAGTACAGCTGTGTGGACGGTCACCCGTCCCGGTACGCGGCCACTGTCCGCGTCCAGCAGCACAGGCAGGTCAGTACAGCTGTGTGGCCACCAGCTGCCTCCATGACATTACACATTCTGGAGCTGTGTATTGTTTAGGGCTCGGAATAAGCGCTCAAATAGAAGAAAAAAATGGCACTATTTTACCACAACATATTTTCCCTTTTAAATTGTTTCTGCTGATGCTCTCCAGTGGAAAATGCAAGACATGCCTATGAAGGCAATTAACACGGTGGCTTCTCGCTGTCTATTGCAGACTACCGCGTACATTTTGTTAAACGGCCGTGTTTTCAATACCTAGTTTGTGTTGCATTGTCATGACAACTGATAGCCTGATCTCGCCAGTCCCCGCATGTGTGCGTCTGAATTTCGAGACTATCTGTATGTAGTGTGGAGTCTGACCCCCATATGTTGTGTGCAGGAGATAATCCAGGAGCTGAGCTACATGGTGCGTGAGCTGCTGATCCAGTTCTACAAGTCGACCCACTTCAAGCCGATGCGGATCATCATGTACCGGGACGGCGTGTCCGAGGGTCAGTTCCAGCCGGTGCTGCAGCACGAGCTGGCCGCCATCCGCGAGGCCTGCGTCAAGCTCGAGGTCGACTACATGCCCGGCATCACCTTCATCGTGGTGCAGAAGCGGCATCACACACGCCTCTTCTGCTCCGACAAGAAGGAGCAGAGCGGCAAGAGCGGCAACATTCCGGCCGGCACCACCGTCGACTCGCAGATCACCCACCCGACCGAGTTCGACTTCTACCTCTGCTCGCATCAGGGAATCCAGGTCAGTATTAGAGGGAAATTGTCGCCACTGCCAGCACAGGGTGTGGTGTGGGTTGAGCGAAGACGGTTATTTGCGGTGGCTCTTCATGCGAGTTGTGCGTAAGGGAGGGCAATAATTAGTTATCTGCACCGTTCAAACCTAGAATTGTGCGGCGAAACGAGTAAGTGTCTCAGTGCCCAGTGGTGCAGATTTCGGTTGGAAAAAGGAAGGAGGTTGGCTTTGCCCGCCAAGTCTACATGTTGTGCGGTACGCAGAGCGTGGGTCACGGCGCCTCGAAGTGACCGTCGGAACTCAACTCAGTGTACACAAATCTTCCGTTGTTTACATTGTTGACTATTCCGTCTGCTGCGCGCAGGGCACGTCGCGTCCGAGCCACTACCACGTGCTGTGGGACGACAACCGGTTCGACAGTGACGAGCTGCAGCAGCTCACCTACAAGCTGTGTCACACGTACGTGCGCTGCACACGCTCCGTCAGTATCCCGGCGCCGGCCTACTACGCACACCTGGTGGCGTTCCGCGCCCGCTACCATCTCGTCGAGAAGGAGCACGACAGGTGAGTGAGAGAGGGAGACGGCGGGCCCAGGGCGCCCTGCTGTTGGGTCAGCGGGAGGGGAGGAATGGGGAGCGTTTGATGCGTCTGCAGAGGGGAGGAATGGGGAGCGGTTGATGGGTCTGCCGAGGGGAGGAATGGGGGGGTGAGGGGTCTGCAGAGGGCAGGAATGGGGAGCGGTTGACATGGTCTCTGCCAGAGGGATGGAGATGGGGAGTGGATGATGGGTCTGCAGAGGGGAGGAATGGGGAGTGGTTGAGGGGTCTGCAGAGGGGAGGAATGGGAGTGGTTGATGGTCGCCGAGGGGAGGAATGGGGAGTCGGTTGATGCGGGTCTGCAGAGGGAGGAATGGGGATGGTTGACTGGCTCGCCCAAGAGGGGAGGAATGGGAGCGGTTTGCATGGGTCTTGCAGAGGGAGGAATGGGGTGGGGTTGAGGTGTCTGCGACGGGGAGAATGGGGAGCGGTTTGAAGGGGGTCTGCAGAGGGGAGTGATGGGGAGTGGATGATGGGGTCTGCAGAGGCTGGAGGAATGGTGATGCGGTTGAGTGGTCTGCAGAGTGGGAGTAATGGGAGTCGGTCGTAGGGTCGCAGAGCGGGAGGAATGGGGAGCGGTTGAGGGTCTGCAAGACGTGGGAGGAATGGTGGATGTCGTGTGAGGGGTCTGAAGGGAGGGAATGTGGTAGCGTTAGGGTCGCAGAGGGGTAGGAGATGGGAGTGGAGATTGGGGGTTCTGCAGAGGGGGAATGGGTAGCGGTTGGAGTGCGTCTGCAGAGGGGAGGTAAGTGGGGACGGTTTGAAGGTACTGCAAGGGTGAGGACAATGGGGATGCGGTTGAGGGTCTGCGCAGAGGGAGGATATGTGTGGTGAGTGGGTTGATGGGTTCCTGCAGAGGGAGGAATGGGGTAGCGGTGATTGGGTCTGCAGAGGTAGGGATATGCGGGTGGGGGTTGAGGTGGTCTGCAGAGGAAGGGGTGCTTGGGGAGTTGATGAGACCTTGGCGGAGGGGAGACGCCCGCTCAGCTCCAGCCCACTGGAGCAAAGTCAGTGGTGCGGTCGGTAAAGAACGGGCCACATCGTCTCGACTGGGAGTCGGGCTAACCTCACCTGCCGGCAGCTCTCTCCTGATCGGCAGGCTCCAGATGAGAAGTACAGTCGCCACAGGAACTGCACGGCTGATAATCCTATCGGAATTATAAAATGTTCCAGCGCAATCTTACAGCTGTCTTGTGGTAGTTTTTATCTGCATAAAGTCTGGAACTAGGTGTTGTACTTGTGTAATAAACACGCTCGGCACGGACAGAGTATGTGGCGTGCTATTGTTCCATTTGTTATGTCTACACGTCAGAGAAGTTTCGCTGCGTCCTTTGTTGAGCCATTGATCCCCTCCATTGATCTGTTTTAAAATGACGGCACAGGTGGTTGTATTGTTTCATTGTGGTGTCGGCCTTGGTCGTGCCGGGGTATTGCAAGTCGTATATTAAAACTCTTCGTGTTAACGGTTTGCTGCTGGTGGGTGGATTTTTTTGCTGAATTTGTGCTTCCCTCCGCTCCGGCTGGGTTGTTTTCCTCCCTTACATATACCGCTACATTTCCGGGGGACCGTGGCGCTGCCTCCTGGCTCGTTTCATTCACTGAATTGCCGTGTGACTGTGAATGCCATTCCTTCTGTCTACGAACCACCACTGACTTGCCTGTTCTCTCCGTTTCAGCGACCCGACCTACCACTCATCATGCTCTGGTGAGGGCTCGCACCTGTCGGGTAACTCTGACGACCGCACGCCGTCGGCCATGGCCCGCGCCGTCACCGTCCACCATGACACCAACCAGGTCATGTACTTCGCCTGAGCAGCGCCAGCCACCGCCGCCGCCGCTGCCGCCGCCGCCCGCAGGCAGCGGTGCAGTATTATAGGGGACAATTTGTACATAGAGAGACTGGAGGGCTGCGGCCCGACACACACTACACAGGGTGCTGCGGTCAGCCGCTCGGACGCCTCCCGTGTCCGCCGGGCCGGCCGGCTGACTGCCAGCGGCCAGAGGGTCGCCATCTCCGCTGCGCGCGTGCGCTTGCTTCGCTCTCTCTCGCTCGAGTCTCCTGGCGCTCTGCCGTGTGCCGAGCCGCGACTGTTAGCTGCGCTCTGCGCTCTAGTCATCCCAGTCGCTCGCCAGCCGTCATCCCAGTCGCTCGCCAGCCGACATGCCTGCTGCGCCGACTGTCGACATGCCTGCTGCGCCGTCTGCCTCTGACCGTCGGGTAACTGAGGGCCTTCTGCGCGTCGCAATCGCCGCACGACATCTTCCATTTCCCGGCCAGGGCCGCCGCCGTCCGCTGCGGGCCGGCGGGCCGCCTCCCGCCCGTCACAGTGCCCCACAATGATACGAGTAGGTGTGTGTGTGTTGCTCTCTGCGCGTGTGTGTCTGTCGGTGTGGGTGTGCGTGTTTTGTAACGTAGCTGGAGCAGAGGTCCGCCGTGGTGTGCTCACAATCACGTGGTGTGGGAGCCGCGTGTCAGAGGACCCGTGAGGAGGCCTTCGCCGTTAGCTGGTCTGTCCACCGGGGCCGGTGAGCCAGGAGCGGTGCGAACTGCCCCCGGCTCCACCCGACCATCCACCGTACCGTACTGCCGACTGGGCTGTATACTGAGTGTTTATCGAGGAGCGTCGACTGCCCACCGCGAGGTGCTCTGAGTGGTGTGTCCACTGTCCTGCCCTCCCCCCGGGAGGAGGGGCTGGAGTGTCCCCGAGCGGGATAGCCGGGTTCGAGGTGACCGTGGTGCCGCTCTGCTGACCCGGCCCACGGCTGCAGCTGTATTGCCTGTTCTACCGCGAACTGACCGCCTCTGTTAATCCCAGTATCTGACACGTATCTTATTAGTTGTCCATGTGGATCATGGACAGTGTTTTCCAGACTACCTTCTGTGCGTTTTGTAGTGTTTGTATGGAGCATAGAGTGCCCACTGAGTTGCCAAGGCTGCGTGTGGCGTGCCTTCCGTTCAGTTTGTATTTTAGGCAGTCTGCTGCCCACCGTAGTGTTGCCCTGCTGCCCTGCTCACTGAACTGCTTTAATGCTCGCTGCACCGGCCGAGCAGCCCGGCCTGACCGCGGCGCCGTTCTGTCATGCAATCCTCCCCGTGTCTTACATGAGTCGGCTGGTCGCCGGATTGCTGCGGTCCCCGTGTCTTACATGAGTCGGCTGGTCGCCGGATTGCTGCGCACACCGGCGGCCGCCGAAGGCCCGATATTTTGTTGCCGCACGGCGGAGGGCGCCGTCATGTGAGAGCTCTGCCGTACGCGCGCGCGCCGCGCGGTAGTCTAGTGACTAGCGAGCCGTGTGTCCTCCATTCCTGTCCCACCCGCCCCGAGTCCCATGGCAAACCAAAGACGGGATATCCAGAGAACGACGTTTTGATACGGTAGTTTTGGGGACTGCATTATTGATTATCACGCAAGCGATGGCCGCTCGGTCTCATCGATTGAACATTCTTTATGATCTAGGGCTTGTTTTACTACGAAGCGCGTGTGTGCTATCTGTCTAGTGTGTGGTATTGTGTAGCCGTTTTTGAGGCGCGCGTCGCTGCCCGGTGCGGAGCGGACGGTCCGGTGTGTCGATCGGGACCCGGCACACCGCTCCGTCCCTCTGTCCCCGCAGTCCGCCGCTCTCTGGCCGACGCCCAGTCGGGCCAGTCCGGGTCTAACGCTGAGGGTACGTGCGCGCCGCCGGCTGCCAGGTAGGTGTTATGTTGTATTAGCGGGCCGGCCTGCACCGCGTTGTGTTGTCGGTGGGCGCTGCGTCGCCGTCCGGTCGCCCCGCTACCGTCGCCGGCGCGCCCTCCGTCCGTCCGACTGCGGCCGACGGCGGTCCGGGTGTCGCCACCGCCGCCACCGCCGCTGCTGCTGCCTCGTCCAATTATGTTCCGTTTCAGAGCACCGCCGCCGCGTCCCGCGCCTCGTCTAGAGCAATCTGAGTATGTTTCGTAACCAGCTGGCAGTTGTTAACTCTGGTAGCTCAGCTCGCTCGCCATCGTAACGATATAGCGTCGTTTGCGCGTTTCCGTGTGCCTGTGCGTGTGCGCTGTCTGACTAGCTGTGGTTGGTGTGTGTGCGTGTGTCGTGTCCGGCGCAGCCCCGGCAGCGGTGTCGTCCCCGCCTCATCAGCGGTCGGCAGCGGTGACAGTGCCGTCCCTGCCCGGACGGCAGTGTCCGCGGCCATATCAACTGCGTCACATATCCTGCCGCGCCGCCGCACACAGCACGCCGCTCTCTCAGCCCGTCTGCCGGCCGGCCGACACGTGTGTGCTCCTCACATATCGCGGCGGCCCCTGCGGTGCCTCCAGAGTACTGACCAGCCGGGCAGGGCGCGCACGGGCCCTGCCGGGGCGCGCGCCGCACCTACTATAGAACAATATCGGCATTGTAGGAGCTCAATAAACGGAGTACAGTCGCGCCGACCGCGTGTGGGGTGCAGAACGTGGCCTGTGCAGGGGGAGCTCAGAGTGACGGATTGCACGGGGTGATCGTACTATCAGTCACTGCTCTCTCTGTGGATAGGGGGAGAGGGGTGAGAGAGACAGACATACAGAGACAAACGCAGACAAACAGAGACACACGCAGACAAACAGAGACACACGCAGACATACAGAGACACACGCAGACAAACAGAGACACACGCAGACATACAGAGACACACGCAGACAGACGGACTGACGGGGAGAGCGATGGATAGAGGAGAGAGGAAGAGGGACGCCGGTTGTCGCCCTACTCGCGGGTGGCCGCTGTCTCAGAAATCGGACACCGTGACCGGCGGAGATGAGCGCCGGAAGTGTCGGCAGTCGGCTGTCATCCGCCGTCTGTCGCCATCTGTCGGTCTCGGTATGACGCCGGATGACAGACGGTCCACCCGCACCGGGTTCTCCTTCCACTCCAGTTCCAATTTCCAACCGAGTCTGGCGGGACCATGAGCGTGAATAGCGGAAGCCTCAGCTGTGAGAAAGCCTAGCGGAAGTATCTGAGCAGGGAGGAGGAGCAAGGGGTCTTGGCTTCCGTGGAGTGTTGTACCGCCGGGCTGGTCGCCCAGGACAGGTGCCGCATTATTCCATTCAGTGAGGCCGGTGAAGCCGTACCCGTACCGGCCTCGAGCTGACCTTGAGGCGTGTTACCACGGAACCTTTCAGCGCCTCCCGTCCCGTCTCGGCGGGAGAGAAAACAGGACCGGTGACCACGTCCCAGGTGACTGACTCTGCGCTGGACGCTCTCCGTATCCACCGCCGTTTATTCGGCTGTCAGCGCCGATCAGCGGTTGGTTAATAGTCGGTGCGGCTGGACCCGGCGAGGGGTCCGGCCGGCCGTTACGGGAGAGCGGCCGTTGCTGTGGCGCGGTAGTCGCCGGGGCCGGCCGGCGGTTATAGCCGGAAGGAGTGGCGGTGACGCGGCTGTTGTAACCAGCGGCTCAGCCCTGCCGTCCGTATACCGGCCAGACGAGAGCCTGCACACCGATGGCGGCCAGCACCCCGGATATCTGCCGGGGAGGAGGGAGCCTGCACACCGATGGCGGCTAGCACCCCGGATATCTGCCGGGGAGGAGGGGGGCGGCGAGGTGAGCTGAGTGGTGTCGGCTGGCGCCCAGTCCGGCTGGCGTGAGTGTATGTCGCATGATGTCCGTGCAGTTAGCGACTTATTCAGCGACGATCTCCGATTTCTGTGACATGATATTTATGGTCAATTAAACCACGAGGAACACGAATCTGATGTTTATTTGTTCTATAGCTAGTCGCCTTCAAGGTTAAAATCAAGGTCAAAGGACGGGGAACTGAAAAAGTGTCAGAATTTTCCCTCGATTTTCAATTATTTTTTACCAAAATGTAGCTTAGGGCAAGGCATTGCAAACCAAAATCAACTATCCGTAACTTCTGTCACTTTTCAGTTCCCCGTTCTTTGACTTTGATTTTAACTTTGAAGTTGGATCTTGATTATTTTGGTTTTCGATGTGCGGCTAGACTGCCCTGCCCCTGAGCTACATTTTTGTAAAAATTAAAGAAAATCGTGTTGTAACACTTTGGCACTTTTTCAGTTCCCCGTCCTTTGAACTTGTTTTTTGTCTTGAAGGCGACGTGCTATATAAAAATAAATGACAGATTCGTGTTCCTCGTGGTCTAATTGACCATGTATGTTAATTGTGTAGAAATCGGAGGTCATCGTTAAAAGTCGCTAACTTCACGGACATTGTCGCATGGGGGTTAAAAACGTGGGTTATAAAAAGTTGGCAACGGTGTTCGACTCAGCCGTGCGACGAAGTGGCAGAGAATGCACTTACTCGGATTCAGGGGGGCGGCAGGGGCAGTTAGCCCCCCCATATTGTCTGAAATTGACGAAATCTTGACATATAGGGTCTCACACTGAGATAGCAGTTTTTTAAGGCTATATCGATAAATCACTGACGGCATATTCCGTTTGCAGGTTGAAAAGGTTGCCTGCCGAATATATCTGACGCCTTTTCCTGAAATTTGGCGCATTGTCGAAAATTGTGGCTTTTGTGTCGAACACTTCATTTTTGTTGCCGCGTTTTACTGGACTAGAGAACGAACCCTTCGCTATTGACAATATTTTGCTAAAGTTATGCGACATATAGGATAATTCATTACATTTGTACTTGCCCACCTTTATAAATTAATTGATTTTACGGGTAAGTTCAGAGGTCTTTTACATCTTCTTTCGAAACCATCATTGTCATATGCTAGCTGATTCAGGAGGGGGGGGGGGGTAAAGCGGCCATGGCCACCCCAAAAAAGAAATATTAGCAATATTGACACGTTTCCTGATAGATAATACAATTTAAGCAACTTTTACTCAGGAAAGTTCGTTCAAATCAGTTATCAATAACGAAATCCGAGGAGTTTTCATAATTGTGTGAGACTTGGGAATTCGCCCTCCCCAACCCGTGCCACCCCCCCCCCACCGTTCTGGATTCGCTAACGTGTATCACGCGCCACTTCTCAGAAGGCCGCGCGCTGGAAATTCCATCTTCTCGTTTGTACAGAAGGTGTACAGAATGTGATGTCGAATCACGAACACAATAGTGTGTCATGATGGATTTGTACTGCTCTTTTGTCTGGGATCGACAGTTAGATGCTAATCGTGTGCAGCAATTTGTAAAGCACCGTTGGAAACGACTCGCGGTGGCGTTTCTGTCCACGGTATGCAAACGGGTGCGCTTCGCTAAGCGTTATCAATACTAGATTCATGTAAATATAGCCTTCCTGAAACGCTGAGTGAACTTACGCGACAGTAATCTTGATCGTCGGGCAGGGGCGTAGCTACTGGCTTCTCCAGAAAAGTTGGGGGAGGGGCGTTGAACAGATGAAAATTGCTGTAAGAAGTAAGAACCATCAAAATCCACAAAAATACCGATTTCGCATCGGATTTGACCCACTTCCTCGTCCAAGTTCGGGGGGGGGGCTGAAGCTTCCTCAGCTGAACAGGAAACTACACCGCTGTCGTCAGGTACTGGTTTTGTCGGTGATTGTAGCTCTGTAGAGAGCTACAGAGCTCCTCTCTGAGAAGAGAGCCGGGTACAGTGAAAAGCTAAGGTGCGGGGTGAGTCAGAGTCAGGAGATCGGCACGCGGACGTGGCCCCGGGCCTGGTGACTCGTCCCGGGGCAGTCCCGGAACATGTCGCAGAACTAATTCGGGGTCGGCCGGTCCCTCCGGCGTGGTACGGGTACTGCGGCACGCTCTCCGTGGTGACGCACCAGCCGTGACCGAGAGGGGCGCCTCATCACACGTCAGGAATGCTGACCGCGAGAGCGGGTCTCGGCGACGCGAGAAATAGGACGCTTCAGCTGGGGAAGTGTGGCATGTCACTGCGTCTGCGTGTTCCAGTGATAGGGGCTTTCAGGCGGCGGCCGCGGAGACCAGAGCGGACATACATATATACCATTGGTCAGCAACACGAGTAGAAGCCAGCTTGTGCATTTCGGAACTCACGACAGTCAACTTCTTGCGCCAAGTAAGTGAAATAAGTGTCAATCAGTTTATTTTCCAATTGCATGCATCAACATGTCATAAACACTGCTGACTGCAGTGTTACGCTTTCATGGAGACAATGTTCTTGGTGTATTTGTGATCGTATTGGTTGTGGTTACTGGTTAGCATCTATGAAGTCAGTTGAGGATATCTTGACGTAAATGTCATATTATCATGCAATGCCTTACGTGATGCCGGCGATTGTTGTGCCAATCCAGCCCTTCTAAATCATGCTATAAATGTTATTCGAGGCAGTGTGCATCTCATAAATCATATGGATGTCTTTGCCTATTGTCTACCACTAGCGGATGCATTCCTCAGCACCGAACCAGAATCTGAACGTCCTTCAAGCCGTTCGTCACCGGCGCACCGCACGCGAAGCCGCTACCGCCAGCGATGCATTACAATGCTGACCGGGCACGACTGAAGCAGCGTCTGCGGTCTGCCTGTCTGCCTGTCTGCCTGTCTGCCTGTCTGCCTGTCTGCCTGTCTGCCTGTCTGCCTGGGTCTGATCTTGCCTTCTGCCTTGTCTGCCTGTTCTGCCTGTCTGCCTGTCTGCCTGTCTGCCTGTCTGCCTGTCTTGGCCTGTCTGCCTGTCTGCCTAGTCTGCCTGTCTTCTTGCCTGTCTGCCTGTCTGCCTGTCTGCCTGGTCTGCCTGTCTGCCTGTCTGCCTGTCTGCCTGTCTTTCTGCCTGTCTTGCCTGTCTGCCTGTCTGAGCCTGTCGCCTGTTCTGCCTGTCAATGCCTGTCTGCCTTGTTCTGCCTGTCTGGCCTGTTCTGCCTGGTCTGCCTGTCTGCCTGTCTTGCCTTGTCTGCCTGTCCTACTGCCTGTTTGCCTGTCTGCCTGTCTTGTCCTGTCTGCCTGTCTGCCTGTCTGTGCCTGTCTAGCCTAGTCTTGCCTGTCTGCCTGCTCCTGCCCTGTCTGCCTGCCTTGTTCTGCCTGTCTGCCTGTCTGCCTGTCTGCCTGCTCTGCCTGTCTGCCCTGTCTGCACTGTTCTGCCTGTCTGCCTTGCTGCCTGTCTGCCTCTCTGCCTGTACTGCCTGTCTGCCTGTCTGCCTGTCATGCCTGTCTGCCTGGTCTGGCCTGTCTTGCCTGTCTGGCCTGTCTGCCTGTCTGCCTGGTCTGCCTGATCTGCCTGTCTGCCTGCTGCTTCCTGTCGCCTGGTCTGCCTGTTTTCTGCCTGTCTGCCTGTCTGCCGGTTCTGCACACATAGCCCTGTCTGCCTGTCTGCCTGTCTGCCTGTCTGCCTGTCTGCCTGTCTTGCCTTGATGGCTTGCCTTGTCTGCCTGTTCTGCCTGTCTGCCTGTCTGCCTGTTCTGCCTGTCGCGCTGTCTGCCTGGTCTGCCTGTCTTGCCTGTCTGCCGTGTCTGCCTGTCGTTGCCTGTCTGCCTTGTCTAATCTGCCTGTCTGCCTGTCTGCCTGTCTGCCTGTACTGCCTTGGTCTGACCTGTCTTGCCTTGTCTTGGCCTGTTCTGGCCTGGTCTGCCTGTCTGCCTTGTCTGCCTGTCTGCCTGTCTGCCTGTCTGCCTGTCTGCCTGTCTGACCTTGTCTGCCTGTCTTGCCTGTCTGCCTGGATCTGCCCTGTCTGCCTGTCTGCCTGTCTGCCTGTCTGCCTGTCTGGCCTGTCTGCCTGTCTTGCCTGTCTGCCTGTCTGCCTGCTAGTCCTGCCTGTCTGCCTCTCTGCCTGTACTTGCCTGTGCTTGCCTCTTACTGTCTGCCTGTCTGCCCTGTCTGCCTGCCTGCCTGCCCTGCCTGCCTGCCTGCCTGCCTGCCTGCCTGCCTGCCTGCCTGCCTGCCTGCCTGCCTGCCTGCCTGCTTCACCCTCCGCCGCAGTCTGGTCAGGCGCGCATTCTGGGCGCTGCATGAAACACGACCGCGGACAATAGCGCCCCAAAGCGTCCTGTTATGACGATGGGTGCGCGGTCAGCGGTGTGCAGTGCATAGTGGGTGGTGCGCCGGGTGGTGCCCCTGGGACGCCAGGGCGGGGCGGGTGAGTGGGTGCCGGCACTGTGTGCAGTGGATAGTGGGTGGTGCGCCGGGTGGTGCCCCTGGGACGCCAGGGCGGGCCGGGTGAGTGGGTGCCGGCACTGTGTGCAGTGGATGCTGCAGCCGTGTAACTGTAGACGCCTCGTGCCGGGCCGGGCCGGGGCGGCGCCGAGCTGGGGTCATTGACATCCAGTACGTAGATTGCCGCCATTGTCTTCAGGTGCTGCCAGCTGCACAATACGTAAGCATTCCAATGGTCGGATGCAACTGCAGAGGTGGAGTCTGCAGCGGCGAAGATGGACGAGCGTCGAGGATGTGGAAGTGAACGGTGTATCAGCTGTGCCCCCCTACGCAGTTGAAAAGTTTGTGGACTGTACGAGTAGACGTGTTGATGGCATTGTATTCTGACTACGGGTCAACTGCTGACCTAAAAGCCGTGAAGCCACACAAAAGCCTCAATTGCCTGTTTTGTACCTCGTTCAAGTGAAGTGCCTAATTTTGTACCATCACTTACTGTCCGGTAGCGCTTTAGCTGGTAACCAATGAATACCGATGAGGCTAACCGCCAGACAAACAACCACAAACAAGATAGATCGCTTTTCTGAAGTGTTTCCGTGGTTTTCAGCCACACCATGAGCAGGTGTTAAATTTCCTTTTGTCCACAGAACAAAGGCGCCGCAGTTGGCCGTATCTTTATCATCAGCTCCTGCGGTAGAAGCCGGGAGACGAAGTCGACACACGCAGCTGCCGCAGTCGACACTGGGCGGGAGCGGCGGAGCAGAGGCGGCCGGCCGTGACGTCACGGCGCCTCAGGTCACGGGTCACGTGAGCGGCCTCGGCCGGACACACGACGTGACGTCACCAGACGGGCCGCAGAGGTGCCGTGACGTCACGTCTGAGAGGTGTCTGGTGACGTCACGTCTGAGAGGTGCCGGCGGCGGCGCTGTGTATCCGGCATGCTGCTGCAGAATTCAGATACCCCGGCGGCTGGCAGCGGGCAGGTGCGGTGGCCTCCGAGAGCTGAGAGATATACATACTAACTGCTGATCCGAGAGCTGCTACCGGGTGTTCTGACGCTGAATCGACGTGCTAGACTGTAGTCTGACGCTGTCCTGCCGTCCCAGACTGTAGTCTGTCGCTGTCCTGCCGTCCCAGACTGTAGTCTGACGCTGTCCTGCCGTGCCAGACTGTAGTCTGACGCTGTCCTGCCGTCCCAGACTGTAGTCTGACGCTGTCCTGCCGTGCCAGACTGTAGTCTGACGCGTCCTGTTCTCCCAGACTGTGTTCTGAACTCTACCCCGAGTTGCCAGACTGAAGTCTGTCGCTTGTATGCCTCGTCCCAACTGTAGTCTGACGGCTATTCCGCCCGGTCCCCCAGACTGTATTGACTGTCCCTGCCCGCCCAGACCTGTTAGTCTGACGCTGTTCCTGCCGTCCCCAGACTGTTTAGTTTTCACGCTATGTCCTGCCCACCCGGTCCCAAGACTGTGTAGTCGTGACGCTGTCCTGATGTTCCCAGACTGTATTCTGACGCTCCCCTGCCGTCCCAGACTGTAGTCTGTCGCTGTCCTGCCGTCCCAGACTGTAGTCTGTCGCTGTCCTGCCGTCCCAGACTGTAGTTATGACGCTGTCCTGCCGTCCCAGACTGTAGTATGACGCTGTCCTGCCGTCCCAGACTGTAGTCTGAAGCTGTCCTGTCGTCCCAGACTATAGTATGACGCTCTCCTGCTGTCCCAGACTGTATTCTGACGCTCCCCTGCCGCCCAGACTGTAGTATAACGCTGTCCTGCCGTCCCAGACTGTAGTCTGACTCTACCCCGCCGTGCCAGCCGGCAGCAGCTGCAGCAGCCTCTGTGTTGGCCGCTGACCTCATCAGGCTGCCCCGAGCTGTAATTATCGCCGGCTATAGTGGGCCGGAGCTGTTTATTGCAGCTCGGGCGCCAGCCGGTCGTCGCGTCTCTCCTCTCCGCTGTACCGCTATACCGGGGGACTTTCTCACGGCACCCGGCACCGGATGTGGGAGGTGGCGGCGGCGGGATCTCATCTCCCCACCGGGGCCGCGACATGGATCGGTTCAGAGGGGAGGAGTGTGCCGCGGGGAGGGGGAGGGAGGGTCCCCTCGGTCTGTCACTCGTCAGGCCACGTCTGGGTGCGGTTCAGAGGGGAGGCGAGGAGGAACTGCAAGAACGGGTGAGGAGAGGTGAAGAGGTCGTGCGTAGGTCAGCGGAGGTCAGGCTCCGGGGCGTTATCCGGTGGAGGCGGATGCGATATTGATATATAGTCACAGTCTGGGTAGCTGGGGTGTGGGGACACCTGAAAGGCTGTAATGGAGCGGGAATGTTTAGAAAACGGTGAATGATGGTGAGGTCAGCAAGGTGGCTTTCGAGTGTCAATCGATCGAATGTCATTGAAATGCGCCACAAATCCGGCTCCGGTGAGGTTGATGCCTACTGAATAGCGATGCCGCAGTGTGATCAATCAAGTGGTGTCCACCGCACACTGAGAATAACTCCCCGCACACGGAGGGTGTCTGTCGGGGCCAGCTCGTCAGCCTGTGACGAAACCTGGCCATTTCAGTACAGTGCGTCACCTGCGACCTCAGCCACACCTCCGAGCTGCCCCAGCCTTTCTCCCCTGCCCAGTCCAGCCACCCGGCAGCCCGGACAGGTGCCCGCCGCCGGGCCAGGTGGTGACGTCACTGCAGCGCCGCGCCGCCGCTCGCAGCGCTGTTTTGGCGGGAACAGGCGGCCGTTGGGCGGCGGCGGCGGCGGCAGTTATCCGGTGGGGCCGGTGCCGGACGGAACGGGCGCCGCTCTGCTGGGGACGCGTGACAGGGAGGCAGCGGGGACGCGCGGCCGACAGCTGACCGGCCGCTGGGCGACAGCGGCGCGGTGCGACAGTCGGCGCCGCCCGGGCGGCGGAGCCCACGCAGGTACGTCGCCAGCTCTGTACCCGTACTCGTACCTGTCGCGTGACGGGGTCGGCCGCTCGTCCGAACCCGGCCTTGACTCGGCTGACCGTGGCCGTTTTTTATTACCTGTCGTGAGAAATTGCGGCCGGGTTTGAATCGTCGGGAGGGTGGGCCCCGGTAGGTGGGTCTCGCGCGGCTGAGGGCAGCTCAGCTGACGGGCGCGGGCCGACCGAGCCCCTCTCGCAGTCTTTGTTCGCACGCCGCGACAAAAAGTGGGCCGCGCCTGCTCCGCTGCGCCGACCGATTGCGGGCGGCGATGCGATCAACCAGGTGAGGTACGGTTCCCAAGCGCGGCCTGCCGGGTTTCGGGTTGGTTTTCTCTTGGTGTAGGTTTGAGTGGGTTCATCGGGATTAGAACGTCTCCCTGTGGGACAGAAAACTGGTAGACAGGGGAGTGCACTTCAGTGGCTGAGCCTCTGCTCTGGACCGTCTCTGTTTTTGCGTGACACGGGGCTGTTCTCTGTGCTGTGCGGGGCGGGCTGTGGAGGCTGCCGTCGCCGCGGGGTCTCCTCCGCAGCCGCTGAGTAGCTCCGCTGGCTGCTGATGCTGATGCTGATGCTGATGCCGCTCACGTGCCGCTGCTGTTTCAGGCGCGCTGCAGGAATGCCGAGAGGAGCGCCGCCGGCCGAGCGGGCGACTCCAGGCGCGCGCAGGACGACGCCGATGCGGGCCGGCCGCCGTGCGCCGCTCCGTCTCTGACCCTGCCGACATGCTGAAGCACATCGCCGCCACCAGCGGCGGCACCATGGAGCGACGTCCGGCCAACGGTGAGGTCCGGCTCGGCAACGGCGACGTCCTGCGCGGGAACGGCGATCTGCGCGGGAACGGCGATCTGCGCGCCGCGCCCGGCCCGCAGCCGGCGCCGCGCCTCAACGGCACGCTGCCCAACCGATCCAACTACCCGCACGTGCACAACGCGACGCTGCGCTCCAACGGCGGCCACGGCTTCAATGTGAGCGCGTACAGCACCGTGAGCAAGCACTCGCAGACGAGCAGCAGTGTGAGCCCCGGCCAGACGGCCACCACACGCACCACGGGGCTCGACCAGTCGCGCGACCAGTCGCAGCCCAGTGTGGACATCTCGGCGCTGACGGCGCTGAACGCGTCCGCGGCGACCCGGCTGGACGTGACCGGCCGCGATGTGACGCTGCCGATGGGGACGCCGACGGCCGGCGGGCTCGGAGCCACCAAACGGACAGAGTCGTTCTGCGAGCGGCTGGTGCCGCCGCTGCCGCGGGACACGCGCGTGAAGCGCATGCTGTGCTGCCTGGGCCTGCTGTGCCTGTCGTCGCTGCTGCTGGCGATCCTGGCGTCCATCTTCCTGCTGAAGGTGACGCCGCTGGACGTGGACGAGTTCTCGCACCTGATCAGCGGCTACCGGCGCGCCGTGGACGCCCACCAGTACATTAAGCTGTACGAGGTGACGGTGGCGCTGTCGGCGCTCAGCGTCTGCCTCAACCTCTGCTGCCTGCTCGTGTGCGCCATCCAGTTTGTGCTGTGCATCAAGCTCTCCAAGCCGCCCGGGAACGATGACAGGTGAGTGCGCCGCCCGGTTCTCTTCGGACGGGTGTGGGCCGATGCGGTCCTGTCTGTGTCTGTGAAGCGTATTGCGGTATACGGATCACTGAGGTATCCCATAACTAAGCATGAACCAAGCTTCCTCTGGCTTGGTTGTGAGCAATCATTTGCTGATGGCCTTGCGAGGCTCGTGCGCGGCGCCCGCCGTGTAGAACTCATGCAAATTCAACCGCTGTTCGACAACATCCCGTTCGAATTTCAAAGTCACTCCACCAGCCGGTTCAGTCAGGTGGCGGTGAGCCAGCGAGTTTGCGTGCTGGTTTGTCGGTATAGAATGCGATCGATTGCGGGCCACAGTTCGGGGCTCCGCCAGCCGCGGTATGTCCCCCACTCCCGCCGCGCCTGTAACACACTGACAGGTGTCACACACAGTCACGTCAACGTCCACACACAGTCACGTCAACGTCCACACACAGTCACGTCAACGTCCGAGCGGCGGGAGGACCGCACCCACTCCGCGCCGGAACGGGTCCGTTTTTGTCGCACCGCGTCTATTTGTATGACAGGCATGGTGCAGATATGGCGAGCCTGTCGCTCTGTTCCGTGCCGTCCTCTGCGTGTGCCGTGACTGCTCGGTGCGTGAGCGGGTGTATCGTGGGGGCGATCTGGGCTGCGGCCGGCCGATCGCGCGGTCCATCACCCCTCAGACGCTGACACCGACACTGACACTGACACACTGACACGACGACACGGGCCCGCTAATGGGTTCGGAGCGCGCCGGGCTGACGCGCGATCGGCGCGCAGATTAGGTTATTGATACCTCAGATCAGGGAGAAGTGTGTGTGTGCTGGGAGTTGGGACGTGGACGGACATTTACACCAGTGCTAAATAATGTCCCGGCGTCACTAGCCGGACCGTCGGGTATACCGGTTCTCTGCATACAAATGTGAGCCGATGCACTGTATACCGGCGGCTGGGGCGGATTCCTGTTCCTCAAAGTGGGTTCAGTGGAGCTGACAGAGCCGGAATGGTGCTAACCGGGTCTGTTCGCCCCGAGCGTCACTCTCGGTAAAGTCTCGGTAACTCGGTACACCGGTTTAGTGCTGACTTATCATGGTCACCGATGTAACCACTGTCAACACTGACGACCGCCTAGCACTGCGCCGTTTGGAAAACGGATACTGTTGGCAAGACTTCTGCGAGTGTGTGGGACGTGAGAGGAATTGAATAGGTGCGCTCTGGCGGGCCACACACGCACTGTTTCCCGTCCCGGTCTGAGGGAGGGCCCTCCGACCCGACTGGCAGGTCCCATTGTGCTCCGAGAAAGGGCGGCTAGATCAAGTTTCTGGGGGCGGTGGGGCCACCGAACTGCGGCTCCAATTACAAAACAGGATGCTTCGGAGCTGACAATAGCGGCGGCCGAAGGGACGCTGACAGGTAGGACGGTCAACACAGCCGAAACCCGTTCTGGTAATCTCCCTCGTCTCCGCCGTCGGAGCGGGTTCTCTGGAATTCGGCAATTAATTGTTATGTCTCCGTCTGCAGAAACATCTGGCACGTTGCCAAATTTGTTGTGGGTTCTTATTGTGTGGCCATCTCGAGAAGCTACGTTATTTTTCGGACACATGAATGGGTCGTATTCCTATCAAAACCTTTCAAACCCACTCGTACTGAGTAAGCAGTTTGCCCCATCATTACACTGAACTGCACATCAATGACCGTTCGCCATAAACGGATGATGTGATTCATGCTCAACATACACATGGAGCGACAGGCTACAAGCGATTTCGGGACTTCGTGTGACAGGACAAGGCTTGGGAATGCAATAGAAGTCTCTATTCCGAGAAGAAGCGAACAGGTTTGACCAGTGCACAGCTTTGTGTACACTGAGCTGAACGTGTGCGTGGCCGATCCGGGCCGGTGCCTGTCAGAGTTGGCCGCTGTCCGTTGACGCTGAGCTGACGTCTTCTCTGGACAGAATAAATAACGTTCGGGACAATACATACGAATAATAATAATGCATAAATGTGCTATTACCTGGCTGACTATGTAGCAATTCACTACTGCCGGGCCAGACTTACTGTAGGCACGTCGGCCTCAGCATCACTAACTGCCCCGATAAACGGTATGGGATCCACTCCCTTCAGACTGAGACATCATTACACGGGTAGGTCCGTCTGTCGGACCCCTGTCCGGCGGACAGAATATTACCACCGATTACGCAACGGGACGGTGGTAAATTCAGGGCCATTAGGTGCCGACCGGTACAGAAACGTCCGCCCCTGCCGGCCGCCCCGCCAGCCGAGCCCAGCTGGACTGGGATGAGGTCTGCCAAGGGGTGCGGCGGCGGCGGTGCCAGACCGGCGCCTGGCTCGACCCCGCGCGACACTAACGTGCCAGCTAAGTGCCGTCCTGACGGTATTTATACCCCAGGCCGGTCGTTTGTAGTCCTTTCGACGCCTGCCTCTCGCTGCTGGCCTCGGAACATCAATTGTGCGTAAAATCTCTCTGTCGATCCCCGCTGTCTGTCGCCGCTGGCCTTTCTTCAGCGGGGAGCAGCGTGGGCCGAGGAAGGAATGTCGAACCAATCGAACCCGGCTAATTGTGGGTGGGCGTCTTGTGCGCCGGCCGGCACCGGTGCTGTATGGGCCGCTCTCATTTCGCGCTGCCTCCCTAGAATCAATTAAGCGGCGGTTGAGAGCGCATAATGGGTCCACGCTGGACCGGCGCCGCGTCAAAGGCTGCTCCCCTCCAGCCGCGGGTCGGCAGGGTCGACAGCAGGCCGATGGGCGGCCACAAACAGGACGCGGCTGCGGCGTGTGACGCGTGCTCGCCCCTGGCACAGGCGCCTCACCCCTCTCCGCCGGACGGATGGACCTGTTTATGCAGCGACGTCCGGATTTTGAAGCATTTATGACGTTTGCTAATGAGGAGTCGCACCCCATCCGTCTGTCGCCGCGGGCACCAGGTGACAAAAACGTGTCGCGTCGCTGCCGCCGCCGCCGCCGCCGCCGCCGGCAGGTCGGGCGGGCGGTCGTAGACACACAATCGGTCTGTTTTCGGGCGGCGCGGCCGGCCGGCCGCTGCTTTCACAGGCGACCGAGACGGGGCAAAAACGCCCTGTTTAGCGGCACGGTGAGGCACAAACAGCGCCGGGGGGCGGCGGGTGGCCAGAGACGGTGCCCAGAGACCGGGCGTGTCAGCAGCTTGTCTCTGGCGCCGCGGCAGGACCAGGGGAGGATCAACACCGTGTGTCTGTCGCCGCGGGGAGAGCGGTGTGTATCTGTCGCCGCCGGGAGAGCGGTGCGTCTCTGTCGCCGTGGGGAGAAAGTGTGTTTTCTTGTCGCCCGGTGGGGAGACGGTGTGTCTCTGGTCGCCGCCGGGAGAGCGTTGTGTTTCGTCGCGCCGGAGAGCGGCTGTGTTCTGTCGCCAAGAGAGAGGGAGGAGACAGGAGAGCGGTCTCTTCTGGTCGCCGTGGGGAAGCGGTGTGTTTCTGTGCCGTGGGGAGAGCGGTGTGTCTCTGTCGCGACAGAGAGAATATATGACATACTAGATAGGCCGCCGGACAGCGGCGTGGTCTCTGTCGCCGCCGGGAGAGCGGCGTTCTCTGTCGCGTGGGGAGACGGGTGCTGTCTCTGGTCCGCCGCCGGAACAGCGTGTGTCTCTGTACTCCGTGGAGGAAGCGGTAGTGTCACTCGTCGTCCTGCCGGGAAGAGCGGTGTGTCTCTGTGCCGGCTGGGAGAGCGTGTGTCTCTGTCGCCAGTGGGGATAGCGCGTGTGTCTCTGTCGCCGCCCAGGAGAGCGGTGTGTCTCTGTCACCGGGCAGAGCGCGGTGTGCTGCTGTCGCCGTGGGGAGAGCGGTGTGTCTCTGTCGCCGCCGGGAGAGGGCGCTGGTTCTGTCGCGCCGGGAGAGCGCGTGTGTCTTGTCGCCGCCGGGTACGGTGTGTCTCTGTCGCCGCCGGGAAGCGGTGTGTCTCTGAGAGAGATGAGAGGAGAGCGGTGTGTCTCTGGTCGCCGTGGGGAGAGCGTGTGTTCTATCGCCGCGAACACCGGGCCGTGCATCTCTGCTCGCCGAGGGTAGAGCGCAGGTGTGTCTCCTGTACGCCGGGCGGCCGTAATTTTATTCCAGGACCGCTATACGCCACTACCATTTTGGGAAAAGTGTTCATTCTAGGGAATTCCTGGAATTTGCTCGCTCGCGGGGGGACTTTCCTTCAGAATCTGTCCAGACATCTACTCGCTAGAGGTGCGGGCGAGCCAAGTACCAGGCACGTAGCCAGCGGTTCTCCTCAGCGCAGGGGAGGGGCACGTCGGGAAAAATATCATTTTTTTCCTTCAGCCATATGCTGCTACCGGGGGGGGGGGGCGTGGGCTATGCAGATGATAATGGCCTTCGTGACCCTCCCCCCACCTAACACTACAGCTACGTCCTGCGGGCCAGACGTCTACTCGCCGGAGGTGACGAGTACGTGATAGGATAGATACGGTATAGGTAGCGCCATAGACGTAGGAGCCGGGGCAGGAGGAAACTGCCCCCCCACCCACACACCTTTTTTGGTAGGGAGGGCAAGCCCCCCAACTTTTGAGCCTAAATTAAAAAAAAATGACGGCCAAAATGGCCAGAATCGAAGTCGGCGAGCGATGTCTCTGGCAACCAACAAGTAAGATCAGGACTATTCAAACGCCATATGTAGCCAATGTAAATGTTCATCCCCAAACAAAATTTCAGACACGATTGTACGCCTCTCGTTGACCTTGATGTCACAGAGGTCATTCCTCAAAAACTGGTGACATTTCTGGCCCGATTTGGCCTTTGTGACCTCGTTTAACCCTTTAAAATATTGCCGCTAGGGTCAACAAAAAATCAGGGATGTAGATCATAAACAGCAACTACCTAACCCTCGCAAGTTTGAAACGTTCTAGCTCTCAGATACAAGCTGAGATATCGGGAAGGCACATAAGTACCACCCCTCCAGTGCATGCTAGTGGCATCCCCTCCATAACCGTCTACATGCCAAATTGATCAGCATCACAAAATGACCAACAAACTGTCAATTGCAAAAAAAGGTCATGTTCAGGTCATCTGAAGTACGTGACACGTTGACATTCGAAGCTGGCATGACCCCCAGTAACACATATATAATTATGTCCATGCTCACAAGATTTGAAAACCCGTCTGTCACATGGAAATACACAACCGGGCCGCGGATCCGCGGGGGGCACGCTGGTCCCGCGCCCCCCCCCGGGGAGGCGGGACCATAGCGCCGCTCTGCGGCGCAAATAACAAATACCATATTCCTTTTCGATATCCCCGATGAAGTCGAAAAAAACTTAAGCTGGATCGCACTCGATCCGCGCCTGACACCTGTCGCCTGGAAATACCTGTTAAGCCATCCTTCTCCTGAAAGTCACTCGGAAAATTCACTTCGAAACTGCACTATATTAACAAAGGACCAGAGACTACGGAATCCGCCAGTTTCGCCTGAGACATAGACCGATTGAAAACAGGTCCATCCGTCACGACTCAGGTCATGAAACGTTGGAAGGTACTTGAATTTTCAGAGTATGTGTCAAATTGTTCAAAAGTAGGGTACTGAAAGTTTCATCGCGATCGGTCCAAAACTACGGGAGTTATTTGGGAAAAACCGAGGGAAGTGGCATCCACCCCCGCTACCCGGCGAGGGACATCGACATGCAAAACATCCATGCAAACATCAAATAAGTAAGTTATACAGTTATAAATTATGCAAGAAAAGCATATACACAATCCTTAAACCTGGTAGAAAAATATGCACGTACCCTACGAGTTAGAATATTTAGAGGTAGATGACAGCATAGTGAGCAACAAACTGCGCAGACACATGTCAACACTCGACGACAGTTTGCGACTAAGACCGTGATTAGACGAACAAATTTTCCCAAGGCCCGATTTGAGGGATCCCGCGCCAAGTCCCGTGTAAAAATTTCCTACGATGCAACTTTTCCCAATAAGTGCGAGTAGCGGGTCTGAATAAAAATTACGGCCGCCGGCGAGGGGCGGCGGTGATGACGTGTCGGCGCGGACCGGAGACCGCCGCGCCGCACACGAAACTAACCTCCGTCGGTCGCCGGTCGCTGGCGAACGGTGACGGGCGACGGTGTCGGTGTTCCCTTCTGTCTAGCGGCTGTGGTGTGGTTGGCGGTCTGCTAAGCTAACTAAAGCCTTCTGGCTGCCTTTCGGATGCCGTGGGCGGCTGTGACTTCAGATCAAAGCCGCCGACTCCGGCGGGCCTCCCCCAAACTGACGGCGGCCAAATCAGAGGCACCCGCTAATGGTGGCGGACAATACCGGCTTTTCTATGAGGAGGTCTCAGGAGCCGCCGGGGATCAAGCCGCGTCACGTGGCGGTCCGGCCCGCCGGTTAAGATGGACGGTGTCTCCAGCAGCCCGACAGGCCCGATCACAGGGCTCAGTCTGCCACGCTCTCTAATCGTCAGTCACTGCTGCCAGGGACTGGATGGCACTCAGTCTGGCCAACGCTCTCTAATCGGTCACCGTCTCACTGCTCAGCCAAGGGACTGGATGGCACTCGTCCTGACACGCCTCTAATCGTCAGTCACTGCTGCCAGGGACTGTATGACACTCAGTCTGCCACACTCTCTAATCGTCAGTCACTGCTGCCAGGGACTGTATGACACTCAGTCTGCCGATCTGGCTGTCTCCGCCGTCCCCACCGGTCATTATGTGGCTACATGTGACGGACGTAAGGCAGTCCTCGCTTGTCCCTGGCTGTATTGCTGATTTTATCAGGGCGAATATTTTCCTATCACATATTTGCCGGATTAGGATAATACAAAATGTAGAATGCGGCTCGGATAGGTTTGCGGTTACCGGTATGAGCTTGGCGTCACTCCAAAGTCAGTGAGTAATGGTCGGTTTTAGTGAGCTTACGGTGCATTCATGCTGCTGCGCTCCGTGGCTGGGCGGGCTAATTGGATGCCATGCCCGATAAAGAACTGAGTGCATCTACGCGGCTGTTTAGGCACTGCAATCTTCAGCAAAAACTAGATTGCCGTAGATGATATCGCTTTCTTATGCTGTGTTCTGAATGACATGCGGCTGGTTCCCGTTTCCCACCTTGCAAAAGGTTAACAAAGCGTTCCCATCACGGGTGTCATTTGACTGTCACCCCGGACACCAAAGAATGAGTCTTTTGTAATCGTAGACACCAAGTACGACTTCCGTGGCAAAAGAACAAGCTACGATATTTCCGGCTCGTCAAAGCGACTGTGTCAATCAGCGGTTGTATAAGGATCGCTGGGCGGAACTGCAGCATAAAATTTTCGGGGTCCGAGTCCGAGAAAGGCGGGCCTTGGGTGTGGCTGTCGGTGGCTGTCGGGCCGCCGGCGGGCCGACAACGCGACACCGACAGCGCGTGATCGAGGACTTGGTGATCCGAGCACAGATCTGTGGATACCGAAGGCTGCTCATACTCGGCTCTGAACCGTTACATAGCGATCTGACGTGCAGTGACGAGGTGACGTGGTCAGAGGACGGAGTCGTGTCGCACATCGTACCACTCCGAGGGTCACTTGTCTCTCGCCACGAGAGTCCGAGATTCTTCCGGGTGAAGCATCTTACTGAACTGTGCGAAAACCGTTGACTGAAGTCACTATCACGGCTCGGACACGGATAGTGTTCATTATTCCAGACACTTGATTACTCAACGTTTATGGTCTGTAAGGTAGACCATTGACGTGTACGTGTGGGTGTAATTGGTGCAATTGCAGTGTATTTCTCCGTACGTTGTCTGGATGCTCCCGGACGTGCAACTTGCATGCAGATGGCTCGCCTCCGTACTGTTTTAATTGGTTTCATGTTCTGTGAACTACCTATCACTTTCTTCACGTTTAAATGCAACTCTAGATAGACCTTAAAACCCACGTCGCTAAGCTTTCGCAGTGCACGAAATCTCTGGTACACAAAGGCATTATTCTTGCAAACAGATTGGTGTTTATGCCTCTCCTTTGCGGCTTGTGGTGAAGGTATGAACATACAACGACTGGAATCTCTGATTGAATGGTGTGTTTGGCTGTCTTGGCCTCGTGCAGCGTGTCTTGTTTTCGCCGACTCGGAATGCCTATCCACTGTTGCCTACTATATTGCATGTTACCGCAAGTGGCGTTCTTTGGTGTTCCGAATCTGCTGAGCGTGATTAATTTTGGCTAGCATGGTCTCTAATTGTTCCTGCTTGAGAACCAAAAGGCACTAACATAAATTCAAGTTTACAGGTGCATGTGTATTTGCGATATGTGGTCTATTAAGTTGATTATCATCATGGCAGCTATGAAACGTGCAGAATAACAAATTAGCTGGCATTTATACCTCATGGGATTTTCTCTCATGTTCCGTTATCTACATTTGATTACGAGCTTGTCTACAAAATTCCACTCTGAAAGCGGCCCACGCCTCGTTATTGAAAATTACCTTGTTGCTGTTGATATACTCATCCGTCGTGTCCGATTACAATCAGATCTCTGCAGTTGGGACCTGATACTAAGTCCCCTTAAATCATGCCTGCATATCTGTCTCCTAAATC
Source organism: Semibalanus balanoides (assembly GCA_014673585.1). Classification (NCBI taxonomy): domain Eukaryota; kingdom Metazoa; phylum Arthropoda; class Thecostraca; order Balanomorpha; family Balanidae; genus Semibalanus; species Semibalanus balanoides. Next base: position 94,437 of record VOPJ01001873.1, on the reverse strand, counting down.
ATGCCTACCGATGCCTCCCTATCGTGCGGTGACAACTGGGAGTCTCGGAATGCTCCCCGATCCGTTATATCGATCACAATGGACGTTTTTGCTTCACGTGATTGACGTTTGTGGATCAGCCTGTTTCCGAGTTGAATTTAACTGTCCCAGCAAACCTTTGATGTGGGCTGTCGCCTTGTTTCCGCTGGGGAAGGAGGGGAGGAACCGGAAGGCGGCGAGGGAGGGAGGGAGGGAGAATGGTAGCCGACCACAGCACAGAGGGGATGGGAGGGTGCAGCTGGACCAGCAGTAAGCAGGGGAGGGGGGAGAATGGAGCCGGACTGATACGCAGCACAGAGGGGGAGGGGCGGAGGCTGGACACAGCACAGAGTGGGAGGGTGGAGCTGGACAAGCACAGAGTGTGAAGGGCGGAGCTGTTTGCGAGTAACAGAGTGGGAGGGTGGAGCCGGACTGATACGCAGCAAGAGGGGGAAGAGTGGGGCCGGACACAGGCACAGAAGGGGGGAGAGTGGAGCCGGACACAGCCAACAGAGGGGGGCTGGAACACTGGAACAGCCGAAGGGGGAGGGCGGAGCTGGACACAGGCACAGAGGGGGAGAGTGGGCCGGACACAGCAAGAGGGGAGGGCGGAGCTGGACAACAGCACAAGAGTGGGAGGTGGAGCTGGACAACAGCAGCAGAGTGGGAGGGTGGAGCTGGACACAGCACAGAGGGGGAGAGTGGAGCCGGACACAGCACAGAGGGGGAGGGGATGGTGAGCTAGACACAGCACAGAGGGGGAGGGTGGAAGCTGGACACAGCACAGAGGGGGAGGGTGGAGCTGGACACAGCACAGAGGGGGAGAGTGGAAGTACAGAGTGGGAGGGGGAGGGGGAGCCGGACTTATACGCAGTACAGAGGGGAGAGAGGGACGGTGAGGGCTCGCGCTCCACGCCCTGGTGGCCTTGCGTACTGGCCTCTGATTGACGTCGGCCGCTGCAGCTCCCGGGGCCTGGTCTGTAATGGGCCGCTGCGGGCCGTCATTAGAGATGGGCGCTGCCGCTTTGAGTCGTCTGTCAGAGCGTGATTGGTTGTGCCGCGTGCTGTCTCAGGCCCGCCCGGGACGTCTGGGGTATCGTGGAGCGGTGTGGGACAGTGTGGGATCTTGTCAGGCGGTGTGAGACCTTGCGAGGTGGTATGGGACCTTGTAGGGCAGTGTGGGACCTTGTAGGGGTGGTGTGGGACCTTGTGGGACGGTGTGAGACCTTGTGAGGTGGTGTGGGACCTTGTTGGGAGGGGGAGGGGGTGAGACCTTGTGATGCGGAGAGGGACCTTGTGAGGTGGTGTTGGTCCGTTTCGGTCCTAGTAAGTCTCATTCATCATTGCCATTACGTTTCCGTCCTCAACTCAGCTCGCGCATAATGCAGAGCTAGTTAGTCTATAGGCAGGGAGAGCGTACTTTGCTCGTGGAACAGGAATTATCGGAACCAGTTTTGCGGTCGCGGCCTGCAAATGGATTTCCCGGTTTTGGTTGTCATGCGCCGGAGACGGATGCCAGGCTCCACCACAGTGAGAGCGATGATGAGGCACGGTCTCCCTCTGTTCCGTGGGTGGAACTACGGCACGTGCTTCTGAATTATGTGATTCGATTAAATCTCGCGACTTTCTCCCAGCTTCAGCGTTCATTACTGAACACCACCCAGCGCGCGGGAGTGTGAACAGCAATAACTCAGAGAACTGTACCAACTCAGCCGGCAGGCTGGCCCACGTCTGTTCTGAGAGTGCACTTGTCTTTTTGGTGTCCGTACTCCGTCTCCGCAGGGCCGACGGCCGCTCTCCTCCCGGTCCGGCCCCGCCCCGCCGCCTGGTCGGACGGCAGCCGGGTAGACTCGGGTGTCCGAACCAGGTCGCCGGCGCCGCCCCGCGCCGAATCACGGTCAGCTGCGCCACTATCGCCTCGTTAATCAGGCGCGCGGCGATCGCGACTCGCTGCGGCCGCGCCGCTGTGTACACACGCCGCGCGCGCACCACTAACGGTTGGAGTTTTTGTGCGCGGTGTGTCTCGTTTGGACGGCGGGTAAGTGGACGGAGCGAGTGGCCGCGAGTAAAAACGGCGGCGTGACGGCTGCCCGACCGACCCGGCCGCCTCTCTCTGGTCACCGGCCAGTAGCAGCGGGTCACCGGAGGCACCGGGTCACCGAAATCTCTGAATGTCTCGTGACTCTAGCGGCCGTCCGGCGTGTGTCTGGCGGCTGTCCGGCGTGTGTCTGGTGGCTTGTCCGGCGTGTGTCTGGCGGCTGTCCGGCGTGTGTCTGGTGGCTGTATGCGGCGGCTGTCCGGTGTCTGGACAGCTACTGTCCGGTGACTGTCAGGTGATTTTCCGGTGGTTGTCCGACGCCTGTCCAGTGACTGTCCGGTGATTGTTCAATGACTAGCCGTTGACTCGTCTGTCCGTCCAGCCGGTGACTGCCCAGCGGCCTCTCAAGTCCGGCCGTTATCCTCCCCATGCCTCTGGGACGACTGTGCGGCCGGAATGACAGGTCCGGCGACGCGTGACGAATCAGAGCAGGCCGGTCCTCCGGGTGTGCCGCCGGGCAGGCAGAGATGGACCGACGGCCGCTGACGGCTCCAGGTGTAACGGTTGGCCGCGAGGACTGGGGTGACGGTTGGCAGCGAGTACTGGTCTCCGGTGTCGGTTGGCAGCGAGGACTGGTCCCCGGTGACGATAGACAGCGAGGACTGGTCTCCGGTGTCGGTTGGCAGCGAGGACTGGTCTCCGGTGACGGTTGACAGCGAGGACTGGTCTCCGGTGACGGTTGACAGCGAGGACTGGTCTCCGGTGATGGTGGACAGCGAGGACTGGTCTCCGGTGACGGTGGACAGCGAGGACTGGTCTCCGGTGACGGTGGACAGCGAGGACTGGTCTCCGGTGACGG